>PYHW01010789.1:7116208-7173766 GCA_013186435.1 Turdus rufiventris | reverse complement strand
TAATTTCAGTAACACCTTCATTTTCACTGAGAGAAAAGTCATTAGACAAAGATGTGTTTCATCACTTTCCATGTGCCTTCTCCTAACATGGTACCTACTAGGTGTCCAATATGCTGTTTCTGGAGTTTTGCTAAGCATTCCTATCTTTTGCTAAAGAAAAAACAGTTCTGATCGCTATTAGAAATACAGAAACATAGCGGAAATATTTGTAAAGCTCTTTGCTGTGATGACAGAAGGATTGAAACACAATGGAAGCAAGAGAGGAGATGATGTCTTTTTATTCTGGAAGTAAAGCTGTATGTAAAAACAAATACTTCATTGTCACCACATGCAGAAATTTAATTTTGGATGTAAGCAGCACAATTTTCCAGGGTTTTTGTAAGATCTGGATATACACAGTATCTCAGGTCAGCCATACATGAACAACAAGTGTTACTATTACTGTTTGCTGAGAGAAAAAATCCCCAACCTCGAAACAAAAAAGCATTAACAGTGGAAAACGATCTTATCTAGAAAAGAAGCAATGAGTAAGTCCTTAATAAATTTATTGGTTAAATTTGGGTTTACAAAGGATCCATGAACAAAGGTGTTGTCAGGAAAATTAATCCACAAACACCGGAGGTTTATGCCCAAAGAGGAGACAGAGGAGTCCTGTAACATTACTCACGTAAAGGGAGAGGTCATGACCCCCATGGGGTCTCTCAAAACTTTTAGGGCACGCATCCTCCTTTTCATCCTAATTTCCCGGACACATTTCCCTCTCTCCCTGTTGGCTGAGGTGCTTGAGAGGTACAGACTTACTGAAATGCCCAACACTCCCTTCTAATGTATATAGCACCCCTCCCATCCCGTTTTTCTTTTTCCTTATTCCTTGTGTCTCTGTTCTTTCTCTCTAAATCCAGACATGTAGTAGTCTTGAGTAACAATCTGTGTCAATTAGTCGAATTGCTGTGGAATTTATGGTTTCCCCCCGTGCTTCTTTCACCTCTCCATATCTGGCCTTATCTACCATCAGGTCCACAGTTTGTTTGCAAAGACACCTCCTTCTCATTCCTTTCAGTGTAAAGAAAAAATCGTTCAACACAAGGTCAAGATGCAGAATGAAAGTTGACACTCACGCCAAAATATCCTTTTCCTTCCACCAAAACAGATTTTGAGAATGTTTGTCTGTGCTAATTGAAAAGGGTGGGCACTCAGCACATCACAGGATTGCAAATAAAAGTTTTGACAATTTTAGGATCTCATGACTGAATAAGAGATTGAATTTCACAGCTGAAGCCTTTTACATGAAATAAATTGATAGAATAATCAATGAAACCATCAAAATGAACCAATTAATAATTCATAATGGTTTTGCAAACCTTCCAGGTGTGCAAAGCTGTACAGTCTTCTGCAATTAATGTGAAATAGGACCAGAAGCATAATGCTACCTCTGGCACTGACTCACAGTAGCCCTGAGGAAGTCACTCTGACTTGTCTGCATGTAATAATGGTATCATATAGCTCATTTGGGTGTGAGCAGGTTCATTAGTTAATACTTGATATTGCTGTAAAGTGCAAAATGTTTTGTGAGTGCTTGGTATTGTTATTTAAAAAGAACTAAACAGGAAACGTCAGTCAGGTAATGTCATCACTGAGACATTAGATCCCTCAATGACAGTGGCAGAGAAACAATGACAATGAGAGTGACCGAGGCTCGAATAACAGCATTCTTTATGGTTGGAAACGTGCAAAACCGGGGCTTTTCCACAGCTCTTTCACAACGCAGGACTTTAGCCACTGCATCTCCCTATGGCTCATTCCTCCTTTAGGCATGTGAAGCATCGCTACGAAATACTGAGGACAACACACAAGCCACTTCCCCATTACGAATCTTTACAGGACAATCAAGCTGATCGCCGATCTCCGGGTTCCTTTTCCTCCGAGCATGAGCTGGACTGTGAGGGAACACCCCGGCAATCCTCACGGAAATTTTTGGCGTGCGGCTCAGCACCACCTCGGGCTGCTCTCATTTTGATGAGGCTGCCCTACAGCGCACCCCTGACGGCGAAAACAGGCCCGTTCAGCCCATCATAATTTAAACCCCTCTTTCGGCATCCCCCTCTGAGGTCCTGCTGACGCAGCTGCGGATCCAGGGATTCCCCGGGAAGGGCGCGGGGCTGCCAGCATCCTGTGCGGGCACGGCCGTGCGGGGCTGGCGCGGGGCCCGGGCCGCTCCCGGCACCTGCCCCTGCGGCGGCCAAAGATCCTGCTGGCGGCGCGCTGGAAAAGCTCCTTCAAAGCGCCGCTCCTGCCGACTCTTCAGTGGCGGCACCCTGAGAGCGGCGCAAAGCCAGGAAGCTAATAAAGGACGCACTAGCAAACGCCGCTTTTCGCCCTGGACAAGTATCGTGCCTTGCCACAGGCCCCAAAAAGGAGAGTCAGAGTCCCTGAAATGGACAGTCAGCTTGACTCGACCCCAAAGCGCGGCGGCTCGCACTGCACTGAACGCCACTTGTGCCGCACTCCCACACAAACCCCGCCTGGCCTCAGAGCCATGAGCCTTTCCGACACGGAGCATGGCCCCGCAGTGGCTTCACCCGCTCAGTGCCCAGCTCCAGCATGGCGGCACGCCCCTCACCAGCCTGCCGTGCCCTTTCTAAAGATGGCAGCTGTATCTCCAGCCGGGCGGGGCTGCCGTCAAGGCTGAGCCGCCTTCCCGCCCTCCTTCCCCTGCAGCTGGATGGCGGCGCCCGGCGCTGCCGCCCCGCCCCGGGGCTGGCGGCGGGCGGTGACGTGCCGCGCGTTGCCGGGCGCTGCGGAGGCGCTGCGGGGAGCGGAGCTGGACGGGCACCGGCACCGGGATCGGAACGGGGATCGGGATGGGCTGCGAGGCTCTGCTCTGGGGCACCATCCTGCTGGCCTGTAGCTGCGGCCCGGGGCCCCCCAGCGTCGGTGCCGCTCCGCTCTTGGCGGCCACCTACGTGCTGGACGATTCCAACGGGCTGGGCAGGGAATTCGACGGGATCGGGGCTGTCAGCGGCGGCGGGGTGAGCGGCTCCTCCTCGGCGCGGCCAGAGACACCTAGGCTGGGCATCCCGTCAGTGGGAGCGCGTGGTGCCTTCGGCGGGGCCTGGGGCCGGGCTGTCGCGGAAGGAGCCCCGAGGACTGGCGTGTGTGGGGGTACCCGCACGGCGTGAGCGGGGTCGGAGCGGGGGATCGGGGGCGCTGAGGGAGCGGTGCGGGCGGGTCCGGCTGCGGGGCCGGTGCGGCCGGGCTCCGCTTGGCGCCAGCCCTGCGGCCACCTGCGCTGTGTCCTGGGGGCTGGTGGGAGAGAGCTAAACCAGGGTGGGCTGTTACGTAGAGGATTTTAGTGGTCCCTGCGTTTTAAAATGCTGGACGAGCCACAGCCTCTTGTCGTCTTTCGTGTGGTCCAGGCGGCAGAGCCGTGCGATGCCTGGAGCTTTTATCCCCACTTCGACCTACAGAGATGCTTTCTTTGGTTTCCTCCTGCCTGTGTGTCCTGTGAGCTCACCTTGCTTTGGCATATGTGGGGCAAAGCAGGGAGAGCCGAGTAGAGCAGCAGCAATGCTGCTGGGAGGGAGCTGCCTTTTGCTTGTCATAAAGCCGTGTGATCTCTTTGTTTCTCTGTTCTCTGGACTCTGTTTGCAGTAAGTTCCAGGTAACTGGAGTACAAGGCGGTTTTGCAACCTGTGAAACCAGAAATGCGCAGCTGAAGGTTTAGAAACAAGTTATGTAGGCACTTAGCTGAGTTCTTGGTGCTGTAGTTATTCGTGTAGGTCTGTTAGCTCTGTGAAAGGCATAGACCAAAAAGCTGGGATGTAGTTAAAGGTTTGAAAGTGTGTTTTCACATTCTCACATTTTCTTTCCATTTTAGGCCACATCTAGACTCCTGGTGAACTACCCAGAACCTTATCGGTCCCAGATTTTAGATTACCTGTTCAAGGTGAATTTGGTTTCACTGCTAAAATAACATTTAATTTCATGCAGAGTTTCCTACTGTGTAATATTGGAACTCCTATAGTATATTCAATGCTGCTTGAAATTAGACAAAATCACATTGTGTAAAGCACCTATTTTAATGTTGATTGTTATCAGAACCTAAAAATTTAGGTGTTGTTTTTGTTCAGGATTTTGTTTAGGAGATTGTTTCTTCATATTATTGTGAAAATTCCTTTTGTGTTTTCACAATGTGTTTTGAAAATATGTTTTCAAAAATGTGTTTAACTATATATTTGATCATCCATGTGGGCCAAATGATAAGTTATTTCTGTGGCTAAAATGGGGGGTTTAGCTATTCATAGTGATTGAAGCAAGGGGGTCTTAAAGTGTGGATTTTTTTGGAGTACAGATAGGTTAACATAGCATAAAAATGACTGTGCAGACTGCTGGTTTGTAACAGCATATCTATTCCAAACTAGTCTCAAGTACAACTGCAGTGACTCTAGAAGGAGTAGGAAGTTCATTGGTTTGTAAGCTGTGTTAGCTAGCTAGTGTAACCCATGGAGTTACCCAACTTGATATATGGTAAGATTATTGCACTGGACATTAATAGCTTGTTTTGCTTTTGGCACTGTAAATTACTGTGCTGGAAGAGGATGTCATGTCACTTTCAAGTAATGCAATCCAGATGGCTGGAGGGGAATAATTTACCATGCAGTTTAAGAATTAATTTTCAAGGGTAGAGTAAGGCGTAATATGTGCCTGGGGGATCAAAAGTGATGGGTTTTTTGAGACTCAAGCTGTGTGTTACCAATATGAATGTTCTGATTAGGCATGTGGTAAAAGAAAATCTAGAGAGATCATGATTTTCAAAGAAATTTTGTCGTGCTCTTTTACCAAAACTTCTTAAACTATTATGTCTGGAGTGTACCTTGCCTCTTTCTTCTTGTCTTTTAGTGTCAGTCAACTTTTCATGATGAGAACGGGAGAACAAATGTGTAACAAGTTTAAAACAAAAAAATGTCAATAAGAGAAATGGTAAAAATTGGAAATACTTACTTGGCTGTTAAAAACAAACAAAAAATCCAGACTTTTAAGCCAGAAGAGATGCCATCTATGCAGCATTTTTAAAAAATCAAATTGCATTTTTATGTCTTAAAACATTTATTAAGATACCAAAATTATACTTGGGTCATTCCATGGAGGAGACCAGCTTATTAGTGGTTATTAAAATAATGATTAATTGTAACTTCTGGCTTGAGCAACTCTTAAGCCTCTAATGGCTGGAAGAACATATTGGTGGTAGAATCAGCTGTATGAGCTTGAATTTTATATTTGGCTCCACCAGTCAGATGCCAGGGAGGGGGGGACAGTGAATTAGCCAGTTGTTTTCCAGTGTGGGTTGAGTTTTTTCCTCTCTTGCCAATATTCTCTGGTTTCCAGATTATTCCTCACCTGTATGTATGCTTTTTCACATAAATGGGGTGGACTTTACAAAAAAAGAATAAAAGATACTGACTTCAATAATTTGATTTTAAAAGAAAACACGTTTGACTTGTAATAACATTAAAAGACTGCTGTGTTCCTCATATATTCTGTGTTCTGCTTTGATAGTGCTTTAGTATTTCCTTGAGCATAACCTATTTAAAATCTGCATGGTTGTGGAGAAGGGTTGTTGATAGTGCCAGAGTCACTGAAACTGTTTAAAGATCAGTGTATCCTGGTGAATTTTCTTTTGAAAAGCAGAAATTTAAATAATCTCTCATTACTTTTATAATAGGTGTTTAAAAAAAGTAAAAAAATTGCATTTTCATCATGCTCAAAATTGCACACTTACCTCATTCTTCTTGTTAACAACAGGATTCTGTCTGTTTTTCTGTCTCTTTTCCACAGCCAAATTTTGGTGCTTCTTTACATATGCTCAAGGTAGAGATTGGAGGTGATGCACAGTCAACAGGTATGGATTTTGCATGAGCAGAATTTAACTTCTTGTTTCAGTGGTGCTGTAAGTAGCATGTTCTGCACATGGAGCTGAGGCATGGAGATAGCTGAACTGAGTTGCATAAACCAAATAGATTTATGCCAACATTCTGGAAGCAACTCTCACTAATATATGGTTAATAGGTTGCATTCTAGAGCAATTGAGTTTTTCCCCTCCAACACAGGTTTCTGAGTTGCAGAGCATTTCTCACACACGAGTTTTGCAATATCAGCTAGTTTATGTCTTAAAAGTGTGAAATGCAAAGGCATCTGATCAGAAGCAGTTACATTTCTGTGGTTTAATAAGCTGCAATGTTTCACTGGAGTGGCATTGGATAGCAGTAGTCAGTACTTTTTTTCTTCCTGGGAAGAGTTGCAAATGAAAATGTCTTGATGTAATTTGCCTAGCCTATCTACTACATTTACATACAGGAACTTTGTAGTAACTGGTGTGACCAAAAGCTGAGAAGCAAAGCCTGCAACTTGTATCTTTGTATTTTTCTCAAAGCAAATCAGGGATAGACTTAAAACCAGACATAGTTAATAAATATAAAGCATGGAATCTGGTTCTGTGGTGTTATATATGTATATACATATTTGTATATATAATTGCATATGTATTTGTATATATACACTTTTTTTTCCCTCCATAATGTCTGTGTTTTGTATAATTAGATACTGTTTTTCATTCTTGTGTTTACTTCACAAACAAATATTAACATGCTGAAAAGTTCTATGGGTTTAAGAGCTTGATGGGGGGAATGGAATTGTTTTCAGGCATGCACAGACCTCTTCAAACACTCTTACTGCTGGCTAAGGAGAATGTCACATACTTGTGTGAGGGTTTCCAGTTTTGGAAAGGAGAGCAATAAGATGCACATATCTCAATGTACTAGACTGCAGCTCTTCTTCTATCTTCAGAGGTGTGATCAGGAGTTCATTTGAAATGTGAATATGAAGCCTAAATTTGGAATCTATTTGTTCTATGTCCCTGACAAACTTGCATATAACCAAGTGTTAGTAAGGTAAAAAAATCAATCCTATTTTCTGTGATGAAATGTGCTGTTTCAGCAGGTTTCATTTAAAACAGTCTCATTAGAAGAAGTCTCTGCATACAATTTAACATCAGTTGCATAATTGTTGCAGTCATGTACACAAGTTATTACTTGACTTTTATGTGTAAAGATTTCCCATGCAGCACTGATTCTTTTGCACCTTTCTATTTTGTTTACCTTTGCCTGAGGAAATTCAGCACATAGCATTCAATTCCAAAAACTTTTGCAGCAGTCACAGAACACTATGAAAGTTATAAACTAGATGTTTTACTGTAAAAATAAAAAACCCCACAGCCTCTTTCCTTTAACTGAAAAAATTCATGGTAGTTCCTTTCTTTCCTCTCCCTGGACTTGCCTTGTGCAGAAGGAACAAACTATAACCTTTTGTTTGTTTTTTGGTTTAGAGATAATTTGCTTGTGTAATGATTTTTGTTCCTCTTAATCTTAATGCTGTAACATTCCTAGATATGAGACAATAGCAAATATAGATTTAGTGTTATCATAGCTGGGGATTGAAAATGCCTAATAATTAACCACAACTGATACTAAAACTCCTTCAAAATAAAAATATTAAAATTATGCTAAGTTAATAACACTAAGAACGAAGGGTAGCATATCTTGCATTTACCTCCCACTGTTCCTTTGGCTTTGAAATACATAGCAAGGAACTTGTGAACCATGTTGGAGATATGTGCTTGCATACTATGTTAATGAGCAATGCAGCAAACTTTATGATGTGTAACAGCTTATGACACAGAAGATAATTGTGAGCTACCTGTCTCTTTCCTTCCTAGATGGTACTGAACCCTCCCATATGCACTATGAAAATGATGAGAACTACTTCCGGGGCTATGAATGGTGGCTGATGAAAGAAGCTAAAAAGAGGAACCCCAAAATTAAACTGATTGGTAAATTGCTTTGAGCTTTTAGATTTAAATGCCTTTATATTCCCCTGACCAAATTACCTATCTGACCCTTAATTAACATTTTAACAGGGAGATGTTTTGATGTTGCAGTAGACGAAGTAGAATCTCTCATATTTGTTAAGCTTGTCTTGATGCTTGCTGTGTTTTACCTTGTTACAGTAGCACAGCATCCTGACAAGAAGCATAATATAACAAACCTCTAATAATTTTCTTGTATTGAATAACTGCTTGTTTTAGTATATTGCAGAAATGAACGTGATTGATTTATTATGAGAGATGAATTTTTGAATAATTGTGTAAAAAAAAAAGTTGGGAGGGATAAAGTAAAGTTACTGCAAGTATAAATATATAAATCTTACACACACACACTGCACTTGATTAAATGTTCTTATTACAAACCAATCACATACCCCTTCTTCACTGTAGTGATTGTGGCCTTCAGATTTGTCCTACATGTGTAGTTGTTTCTTCCTGTTTTGATCCTGAGTTGTGTGTATGCTGTGACAATACAAATGTGGAATCCTAGGTTATATTTTTGTATTTTGGAAATACAAAATACATTTCACACAAAACAAGGTGAGAAATCTGTCTGTTAAAAGCTGTCTAATTCCCCCCACTTCCAGGGGGCTTTACCATATCCAGCCATGAAGCAAGGCTTGGTGCAGGATTTGCCAGTCAGGTTCTGTTAAACCTACTGTTTATGACTAATTGTAATTATTAATAATATCCCTCTTCCCTCACATCAAGCTCTCAACAATGGAAGGAGGGTTTACTTCTAAATTAGCCTATGGCATCTTATACAAGTTGGCTGGACACTTAGCAGCATCTGGTTAGATTAATTTGGTTTTTTTTGCTTACGACAAGATCCAGTGACCAACTGAGACTTGGAAATGCTTTTTCATGTTCCTAATCCTCCTTCCTTTGTTATGATCAGATCATCATGTCTTCTGAAATTCATGTTCAGGAGATAAACAATTTTTCATTTTCTGTATTGACCCTTTGTCTTTAGCTTTGTAAATTTTTATCCTAAAATCTTTGCATTTTAAAATCTGTTAGAGCTAGTACCATAAAACTGACAGATTATATGTAGTCAGTTGTTTTCTAGTAACAAATGCTTCCTAGCTCATTGAAAAAAAACAAAAAACCAGCTATTAATTGCTCGATCTAATTTGTATTAGACCATGGTCTGCAGTTAGATAAGTTACATTTCATTGTCTTCACTGGAGCCAAGCAAATTTCAAGTGCATATCTGCTCCTTCTTGCTCTTGAAGCTTATTGAGTAATGTTGATCAATCACTTTCCTAATTAGTTTTTTTTTCTTCTCTCTTTCCAGGTTTACCTTGGGCATTTCCAGGATGGATAGGGAAGGGTGAAAATTGGCCCTATGACTATCCAGATATCACTGCTTACTATATTGTTTCTTGGATATTAGGAGCAAAACAATATCATGATTTGGACATTGATTATATTGGGGTCAGTAAAGCAAAATCTCCTGTGTATTTTATGTGCATTTTATCTATCTTCATTCCTAAAATATTCATCTTGCCTCTCTTTGTTGAAGACTGGAGGAGGAGGATGGCAAGAGAATTATTTTTTTTTCCGTAATTGCAGTATTGGTTTGTACAGTTGCCAGGGGAAAGGCAGTGGTTGTGTTACTTTACAGTCTTCCTGAAAGGATGTCTGTTAAAGTAGAACAAGTGTCAAATGGTTCCTACCTTCCCAGTTCTAAAACAAAGTTACCAAAGAATTTGAAAGTTCTTTTTCCTTTTCTGCCTTGTTTGTTCTGCTTGTGTTTCAGCACTTACCAAAAATAGCGGATAAAAAAAGCATCAATTAACACAGTTTGAAGATCAGCTAACATGACTTAACATAAAATATGGTTGTTATTTTCCAAAGGAGCAATCCTCTACAACTTTTTCAATTTTTACCTGCATTATTTGTACTAGATAAAAGTGCATGCTTTACAGTACTGTGTTGTCCTATAGTGCAATATATGGAGGTAGTGAATGAACGAGAAAAAATGTATGAATTGGAGATGAGAGAGACAAGCAGACAATTTGAAAAAACCCTCAAGTTCATTATTTGAGCAAGAAAGTGTGTTTAGGATTCATCTAAAATCAATTCTATACTTTCTGGACACTTACTTTGAACTCTTAAATGTTTCAATATGAGAAGTTTAACTGCAGAAAAGCTGAAAATCACTTCAGCAGTCCAGAATAAAGCTTCTAAAACTGTGGTTTCGATTACTCAGAAGTCTGACCTTTCTACTGCAGTGTGGAGAGGTGTATCTTTCATATATCTCTCTGGAAATGCAGCCCCCTTGATGTTGCTGGCTTATTTCAGTTGGGTCAGTCTTGCACTGTGGGTAACATAGTGATAAGTCAGCAATTCAGTTGTGGGGACAGGGAGAACAATTACTGTTACATTTTTCTCTGCCCTGTGTTCTTGGAGTAGAAAGGAAGTTCTTAACTTCATGTATTTGAGTAGTGTTGACTTCACAGTGATTAGCCTTCTAAATTCTCTCCTAAGAAAAGAGAATTTCTGCTTATCCAGGCAATGTGGTGATATTGCATATTGTCTCATTTCTTTGTGAGAACAATCTGAAATACAGAGAATCAGTGAGAGGTCTGTGAAGGCTCAAAAACTGTCAAAACAATTTCAGTGCTATTATTGTTGTACATGCTTAGCCTTTTTGCTGTAAGTACATGTTCTGTATCACTGTTTGCTTCATGATGAGATGAGCCTTTTAGTAAGTAATGTTTTCACTGGCTCATTTCTGAAGTTTCATGTTAGCATTTATAGAAAGATGTAGAAATCTCAAAATCAGTTGTGCTTACCCTATCTGCAGGAAATGTTTTGCACATCGCTGGGTAATCTAAACCTTTATTGGTGAGTCACAGTTTTCATGTTGTGGTTAGAAAAGAAAAGAAAGAAAAAAGTTTTATACGTGTTTTATAGGCCAAGGGATTTGGTAGAAAGGAAGACCAGTGGTTCCAGCTTTTGAATTTTGAGCTGTGTTTAGCTTAAACTCTCTTTCCATAAAAGATGGAAAATTTAGAAATAAGCTCATTTTGTGTCTGTTTACTTGAAATTTACTGGATCTCTTTTGTGTTCAAGCTTGGATGTAGTTCTGTGTAAATTAGAACAGTGGGCTTCATCGATTTGTTCAATATGTGAATTATTCTCTCCTATGTCCTCGTATTGCAACAGGGGCCCATTCATTAGCCACACCTTGAAGCCACAACGTGTTTCTCAATGATTCCTAGCAAACTGCAGAGCCATTGGTAGTGTAACACTGCTGCCATTGTAGAGCTCAAGCAGCTCTAGCATTCCTGTCAGCAAGAAGGCAATCAGGGGACCTTAGAGAAAGATAAACAAGCGGCTACTATGAACTTTCATACTGATTTTTCCCCAGAAGAGCCGATAACAAAACCAACGAGCACTTCCCTCTGGCACACGGAAACCATGGAGTTGATTAATGGATTCTATAATCTTATATGTATATAAATAAAACCTTTAATTCTGCATTGACATATCCTGATTTTTTCTAAATTGATTTTACTTTCTCTTTATAGATATGGAATGAAAGGGCATTTAGTAGCAAATACATTAAGGTATGTATTCTTTTCTTATTTCTGTGGAGTACTTATGCTGTTCAAAACTAGCTTTTCTAAATTTGTGTAGGAAAGGAACCTTTATTCTGCAACTAGATCACTTTCTTTCTGAAGTCTCTTTCTTGTAGTTGAATGCATGAAAAGATAACGTGTATCTAGAATATCTAGATTGTTTGTTTTGTGTGTCTGAAACTGTTATTTTGAACTTTGGGCATTTCAGTGTATGCTAAATGTTAGGACTTTTAAATGTTAATGGATGCTTCAGTTGATGCTACTATCATACAAACTTAAATTACCTTTATACCAGCTTGGATATAGATGCAAGTCCAAGATCCAGATCCAGAGTTGCTTAAAATTCTGTAACGATGTTCTGTGATTACAATATGCTTAAATATTGCTATTAAACCACAGTAAAGGCTCTGTGTTTTTAACTTTGCAAAATTCAGTACCTTTTCTAAAAAGCTGGAGAAACACAGCATTTCACATAACCAACCTTGAGACAGCTCTAATATTTCTCACTACTGAATGTTCCTGCAGCCCCCGCTGGCCTGCTTTAAAAACTTTTCTCTTCTGTTTGTTACATTGTCTTGCAGTGAAATCTTAAGCACAAGCTCCTGCTTTTTCCCTTTCTTTATTGTTGCTTGGAGGCTGAGACACAGTGGAATTACCTCCTCTTAAAAACAAACAATTCAGAGGATCATAGATGAGCTTGAGTTGGAAGGGACCTTAAAGATTATCCAGTTCCAATTTTCCTGCTATGGTCAGAGACACTTTCCATTAGTCCATGTTGCATAAAACATCATCCAGCCTAACCTTTTACACTTCCAGGGATGGGGCATTCCCATCCATTCCCCTTTGTCCTAGACTGCATGCTTTTGTAAAAAGTCACTCTCCATCTTTTCTTGTAGGGTCCCTTCCAGTACTGGGAGGCAGCATTTAGGTCACCCCAAAAACTTCTCTTCAGGCTGAACAATCCCAAATCTGGGCCACGTTACCTTGAGGCTTTCTCGTCTGCTTGTCTTGGCTTCCTCATGTGGGGAGAAAGAATATGGAGAGAGTCTAGGGGCAACATTCCACTTTGTAGCTTTTTTTAATACTGTTGAATTGGGATTGAGCATTTGGCTTCTAGAGCTGAATATTTAGTTTAAAATTTGATCTTAAAATCACCCAAATATTTACTGAGAAGTTTTGACCTTCTACTGTTTGTTAACTGATAAGCGGATTTAATTAAACACCTGTTTTACTATTCAATCTCTTACAGTGTCACTTGGCACCACTTCTCTCATCAGCACAATAGTTCTATTTACAGTCTGCCATTTCACAAGAAGTCAGTGTACTGAAATGTACTGCTGCACACCAAACATTTTCTGTTATTCCTGTTAAATACATCACAGATAAGCTCTTCGTTATCTGGCTAAATTTTTACTTGTAAGATGTTATTCTAGATTCTTCATCGACTAAGGCACTAGTTATGTTTCTTAAGTAGCAAAAAAAAAAAAATAAGTGGAGATCTTCTAAATTCTTGCTCAAGAAGACCTGTTCTTTCAGTTATACGAGTGCTGGGTGTGAGGGAGCTGTTCTGCATATGTTATTGTGGAGTGCATTTTGGGTGCATGCAGTTTTATGCCCTTGGTACTTCTCTTTCAGCATGGAAATTCTGCAACCGTTCATTTTGTTCTTCTGAGCTGTCTCTTTGGTTAGGCAATTTTTCTGTGTATCTAGGTAACTAGAATGCTTTAAATTGCAAGGACCTTCTATGAATTATGAATTTTTCTTTTGGCAGACTTTGCCTTTCAAAGGTTCCAAACAACTGAACAGAACTTCATTGCTACTTTTCTTCTTTGTAGGTTTTATGTCTTAATTAGTTTTAGATCTAGACTTTGATTGTTGTAAATATTTAGACTTTGATTTCTATCTTTATTTGAGTGCATGAAAAATAGAAATGCTCCCTACTCTTCTTCACATTGCCAGAGGGCTATTACAAGAAATTATTTAAGGGTTCATGCCTACTGATCTTTGAATCAAGTTGCAAAATCTTTTAAATGCATGCACACAGCGGATCATTCTTTTATATCTAAAATTGAAAGAAAGCCTTTTAGACTGTGGACTGTAGACTTTACCAGATGCAGCTGTATGTGCAAGCTGCAGAAAAGATATTTTAAATTTTTTTTTTATTTGTGGTTTGAGTTTTTAGATAGTACCAGTCCTCAATAAGTATGGTTCATTTTTAACTATTAAGGCTGAGTATATTTTGTGTGGGTATATTTTACCTAAGAAGTTCCACAGACAAATGTGATCTGTTTATCATCTTTAACAGTGCAATAGTAAAGAGAAGCTGAAAAGACAGAATAGTAATTCTGTTTTTTTCTGCTGGCATGTTTTAATTCAAAGTTGGTTGCCCTCAGTTTTGTTGTAAATATGCAGTTCCAGATTTATTCATTGCTTAACCTGAAAGTGAAACATGAGAACCAAGTAGTAGATAAATTTAAATATTAAATACTTAAACATCAAGGATTTATTTTTTTTTTCAGTGAAGTAGGCAGTAAAAAAAAATACTTAGGTGCTCTTCACTTGAACAGAACCGGTGTTTGGCAGAGATTTCTGTTCTTGTGGAGAGCTGCATGGATAGGTCTTTTCTACTTTAAAACTTCAATCTCTGTTTTTTCAATATACTTTTTTGGAGGATCAGGTAAACTTTTGTATCTGGTCACAGATACAGATAACAGCTGGCTGTTATTTTTAGATTAGCTTAACATGACTGAATTTATGATAAATCCATCACTTTTGTGCAATGAATTACATACATGCCAGGAGTCAGTGCAGTGAGAGTGTCCAAGTGGAGAATATGTGTGCACATGTGTCAAAAGTTATCCAAGTGATGAGAAGCCCATTTTTTTGTAATGACTACAATGTCAGTGATAACCTTTCCGTTTTAAAAATACTTACTATTAACTTAGTCTTAGTTGTCACCATAGCTCTTGTTTGAGAAATTTTCTTATCCATCCTGGTCTGTAAATAGAGGCTTCCACTGACTCCTTCCAAAGTTCTTGTTTTCAGTCTTAAATTTCATGTTGCCTTATTGATGAAGGCTGTACTTTAAGTGGTGTTATCTGTTACTAAGGTACTTCGACATTTTTTGGATAGACTGGGTCTGTGGAACGTTGGCATCATCGCTGCGGATGGAGATTGGAAAATCTCAAAAGAGATGATAGTTGATCCCTATCTTAATGATGCTATTGAGATAGTCGGGTAAGTGTGGGAGAAGGGAGGCATTTTAAACATTGCTATTGCTTCCTATCTGTAAATCTCCATTTTCAAGAGTCATTTATTCTTATTTCATACTTCCTAGATGTTTCCATTTTTTCAGTCATTGTGTACAGTGGTGATGGATTATTCTTTCTTGTCTTTCTCTCTTCTTTCAGTTTAGTACATGTGTAAGCTGACCTTATCACTCTTCCATCATTTCTTTCAGGTGTCCATTTAGGAGCTGTGTTTTAGGCTTCTTAGCACTAGCAAATGGCAGGAAACTTGTAACTAATCTGCATGTGCATGTTTCAAGTCAGAAAAACCTTACGACTGAATTCTTGGTCTGTAACTGGTTTTCATTCGGGTGAACTTGGACTTTCAGAATGGAGCTTATCACCCTGGGTCTTTCTGTGGCTGCAGCTGAGATTTTTCTGGTCATATCCTAGAGCTAGAAGTTTCTGTTTCTTGCTTATATCTCGTAACAGATAATATTAGAAATGCACGCACTGATAGTAACATAGAAATAAAAACAAGCACCCAAAGTTTGTGAGCTAATACAGCCTATCTCAATTTTGGCAGCTGGGAATACCTTCTGTTGGTGTCTCAGCAAATGTCAACTCTATTGTTTGCCTTCACTCTTGTTCCATAATACACTTTTTTTAGTACCTTGCTTCTGGCAACTTACTCTGCTGCTCTTGCTCTTGGTCTTTGTAACACCTGGTTTCTCAAAATTATGCATATTTAAAACAAACCTACATGTTCCCAGTGGAAATTACCTTGCAGATACAAATTGCTCCCTTATGTTACATTTGTTAACTTGTTTATCTCTGATCTTAACCTTACTATGATAAGAACACTCTTGTCGTCACTCGTGTGCCGTTTATCCTCTGTATGTCAGGAAGTATGATGTTCATCATTGTTTAAATGAATGCATGGTTCAAGTTATAGCAAGTCAGTTAAGCAGGGGTTTTGTAAAGAAACTGCTTTTGTATGTGTTGAACTTGCAAACACCAATGACCTGAAAGTGGCTGCCTGAGAAATACCAATTACAGTGTCAGCATTGAGAAACTCATTTGGTTTAAAACAAACTTTCAAAAACTATCTTAGGTTAGGCAAGACTTGCAGCTCAGCAGGTACATTAGGAAATGTTTTAGTAATGATTTCCCTGACAATACAGCTTGAAGAATGAATTAACTGACTGTGTACTGCTCTTGTTTGTTTAAGAGCTTGGCAGAATCAAGAATAGGAATACTTGTCTTTGTGCCTTTAGAACCACAGATATGTTTTAGTTATTCTCTAAAATGGAAGTTCTTTTTGTCAGAGGTTTTTCTTGAATGTCATACAGATTTTTCCACAAATCCCCCACCACCACTGATTACAAAAATTAAGAGTTAGGTTTTCTTGAGTAGTGATTTTGTTATTTGTCATGAAATTATGGTTAGTACAAAATGAGAACACCATGTTTCTCAACCAGTGCTGACTTTAAGGTAGTAACTATCCAGAGAGTTCTGCTGACCTAGTGAAAGATAATAGTATTTAGGTGTCTGTCCTTCAAATGCTCAGGTTCAGAAAGTTCATACACATCTTTTAGTTTAACCATCAACACTGTAACATCTAAGTGGCTAATCTGCAAATAGAGTATCATACATTAAATGTGATATGCTTCGTCTTTATCTGTACTTTCATGTTTGTTAAAGAACAAAACATTTTAAATTTTTCTTGTTATTGTATTTTGGAATTCAGTATGATAGAAGAAGGTGTCTTTTGAGGTCACTTTGTACCTTACAATCTCTTATATTTTATTTGGTGTAACAGTTGTCCAAGTTGCAAAAACATGAACAGATGCATAGTAGGTTTTTCAACTGGTGCTGAAGAAGATGCTGCCTTTCCCAATATAAAGTTTTAACAATTTGAAAACCGTTTTTTTTATTTGTCCCTTCTCTCTGTTCTTTACTCTCCTTTTTTTTCCCAAGCTGTTGAGGTACACATTGGATAAGCATGGGCTGGAGCAGGTGAGGATCATAGCCAGCGATAGACTGTGGGAGCCCATTTCCTTTCTCATGATGATTGACTCTGAGCTCCACGGAGTGGTCGATGTGATTGGGTAGGGGGTTCTCTCTGTTCTTCTTGGTGGTTTGTTTATAGTTTTTCTTCATCTTATTTCTAACTAACACAGCCAAAGCTTTGCCTCTCTGTACTCTTACCTGCAAGGAAAGGATTGATACTATAAAATGTTCTTATTAACCCACATCAAATCACACAACTCTTGTCCCAGTAACAGCCTCAACCTTTAATAGAATTAGGAGTGTTGTATCATGTTGAAGATTCTCGTTGGGTGGTGTTGCACTTTTGATGGATTGAAGGTTTTTTGGACAACACTGTTTATCTGAGGGTTTTGATTACGCTAACTGGTATGCAAAAATGCTTTAGCTTTACAATTGAGTACACAGCCTTGTGGTTTCCACTGGTTTGTTACTGAAATATTTGTGATCCAGAAAGGAATTCGGGCTGTGATTTTTCTTTGAGTTACAATGGCTTGACACTTAGTTCCCATTTTGTTTTGATGACAAATTTGTATTTGGAAAACATGCAACCAGCTGATTTGTGTTGCTAGTTCTGGGTTTTCTCATAATAATATTTTACTAGTAGACTAAATTTGAGATTGATTACTGACTCGATGACTGAATGGAAATGTGTGTACAAAATGTTTATTAACTTTTCCTTTTACAGTAGCTCTAAACTTTACTTACTAAATGCCATAAACTTCCCTGACACAATCCCATGCTTCAAATTTGTCAGTTCCTTGCTTCATTCAAATTTTAGTATTTTCAATTCATTTTTATGTATCTGACCACAGAAGGTGTAGAAATGAAGGCTTTTTCTGCAAATACAGATAGGCAGTCAG
Organism: Turdus rufiventris; assembly: GCA_013186435.1. Taxonomy (NCBI): domain Eukaryota; kingdom Metazoa; phylum Chordata; class Aves; order Passeriformes; family Turdidae; genus Turdus; species Turdus rufiventris. The sequence continues at coordinate 7,156,098 of PYHW01010789.1, read as the reverse complement.
TGTCATCTACCCTTGCAATCAGTCCGTCCCCACATTCTGAACATGAACAGTATCCTGGCAGTTTTTCATAGGTGGAGTCTTGGATCATGTCTGGATGAAGCTCAGCAGTTTATACTCTGGCTAAGTAAGCCGTATTTGCTTAACTCTTTGTAAGTGTAAGTTTTACATCCTTACTCTGATTCAGTCTTAACAGGGGAATTAAATACTCTCGTGTGTATTTCAGCTTTTATTGGGCAGGTATATTAACACTCAAGAAACACCATTTTAGGAGTGTAGAAAGACAAATTATTCCTTCTCTGCTTTGTTTTTGCAAGCTATGCACTTAATGCCGTTACAAAAACCTTTTGCTTGGTACTTAGGCAACACTTAGGTTTCCAAGCCAAAGGGGAAATACACAGTAATCTATACAGCAGAGCAGAATGTAGCTAAAATTCCTGCTATCTGCTACATTATCATTAGTGAAGGTAGGTATGGAGGAGTACAACACTGGGAAATAGCCTTTTGTCCACTAGAGGGAAAATAATGAAAAAAAAACCCCAACATTTAGCCTAGAAAAACTGGTGTTTCTTGTATTGTTACCTCAAAGTATCAGTTTGTCAAATTGCAGGCTAATAGTAAAGGAAATAGTTTCATTTTAGTCTACATATTAAGTGTGTTCAATAATTTGCCAAGTGAGGAAAATCACAACCCTGTTTTCTGCAAGTGGTTTGAAAGGTTTTATTTCGGTCAGCAAACCATGCACAGCGGGTCAGTGTTGTGATTGAGTATAATCAAAGTCTCCATTGGGAGAAAGGATATCTCCTCATACTAAGGAAGATCTTGAAAAGAAAATTAGCAATCATTATATATTACAACTGTCACCAGTTTATACCTCTGTAACTTCACTAGTCCAACTAGCATGTTTTTTGAAACCTGAGATTATTAAAAAAGATGTACAAAATCAATCAAGTTCATGTTTAGTTCTGAGACATGACAGTTCTAAGACAGCTGCATTCATGCAGCTAAATTCTTAGCATAATGCCTAGTTCCATATCTTACTGTTGGTTTTACATTATTTATGTTTTGGTTTAAGATAGTATGAGTTAGCATGTGTTTTTTCTATTCAGCACATTATGGTAATATGTCCATCTTCAAGCTCAATTTCAGCAGAGATTTACTTTAGCAAGCTGTGAAAATTGCATGGTATCTGTAAATCTGACTTTATCTATATGCTGTCATGTAGCAAGAGAAATAATCTGATATAAATACAATAAGCTCTGGAATGTTACAGCGCCCCCTTGTTCAATTTTCTTGTGTTCCACTTGTGGTATTCGAAAGAAATCTTATTTTTCATTTTCAGTTTGAAGGAAGTCAATCATTCCAGCTATATGTACTTCCAAACTTTGGTTTTCTCTTTGTGCTAAGTGCTCTTTCTTTCTCAAAATACTGTGTAGGGCTCACTATCCTGGGACAAAAACAGTGCAAAATGCCATATTAACTGGGAAGAAACTGTGGTCGTCAGAAGATTACAGTACTTTCAATAATGATGTTGGTGCAGGCTGCTGGGCTCGGATCCTGAACCAAAACTACGTGAATGGAAACATGACCTCGTAAGTGCTGCACACTGTTGCTCACTTTTACAACTTGGGCTGTAAGAATTAATTAAAGTACTGTATAACACGTCTGCTCTGGTTAGAAAAGGGGTAAACTGAAAGTCACCCCAATGTACTCTGAGTTGTAATATAGTAAGATAGGAAGTCTGCTGTTCTGACCTCTTTCTGGTGTAGGAGTCCCACAAATTTCAATGTATTCTTGTTTCCCAGCACTCAGTGATTTATGCAGTTCATTTTAGATGCCTTTGAGACTGATGATAATTATTGAAAAAAGAATGTTCTTAAGAAGAGCTAACAGTGAAAAACACTGGAGGAAAATAACAATAAAACTAATTTATTATATTTTTCTTAAGGTCTTTATTAGAGTGTCTTCAGTTAAAGAGATAATTATAGATATAATTATCTAGTTTTTCCATACAACTTACTCCTCAGAATCCATTCTTAAACATACTGTAGCCTTTTGATAAATTAACTGTTTTTTGTGCATTTTCTTTCCAAACTGAAAACTGAAAAAAAAATGTTCTCGTTACTGAGAAATTACAGAACTCAGTTTTAGAAAAGAATAGAAAATATAGTTTGATGTTTCTGGGGCGACAGCTGGTAATCTGAAAGAAAAAGTTTGTTTAGGGAAAATGTGGGCATCAAGATGTAAGCAAAATTGTTCAAAGTTTTCAGATTTTTTGTAACTTCATTCTGGAAAAATAAAGAGAAATCTTCTTGTCTGTTACTTCAAGTGGAATGCAGAAAAAAATCACTCATACTTTTAAAAGAAAATTTCTTCAGTCACTTGGTTTCTACAGATCTTTTGTCTTCTCTGCAAGCTGAAATTTTCAAACAGATTAATATTTCCTGCATGAATTCCTGATAATTCTGCTTGCTTCTTGATCCTCATATACTTTAATATCTTAATTTGAGGTCTTTCTTTTCTAATTGTTTTTCTATTTTTACAAGTCCACATGTTCAACAGTGAAGTTATCTTGGCTTCTATACTGAAAACAAAATCTTTCTGACGAAAGGAAGCTTATCTTTCTTCTGTTTGTTTTCCTTTCAACTTCCTGAAGTTGAGTTTCCTACTTTTCTTTCTAAGTTTGAAATCAACAGAACAAGTTTGATGTGAGCTAGTTGTGTTTACAATTCAAGAGTTGTTTATTTTATGGTCACGTTTTTGTAGAATTGTGGGATCTCTTCTGTATGTATGTATATTGTGATAAGTCTATGGAAGTGACTTTAGAATGAAGCCTTTGTACTCACCTGTATGCAATAGCAAAACAGATTGACAGCTTTTGCCTTCTGTTTAACTGCTCTGTTAAGCTGTATTTCCAAACTTAAGGCCTAGAGAATTTTAAAGTCCATGCAAAACATTTTCAGTGAAGCCCAAATCAAAGTGCATGAAGTGATTATTCTTGTCAGGATAGAACAACAGCTCCTGGAGTATGGCTGGTTAAAGTTGTTTTCTGTTTCTTACTTGTATGGATAAAGAGAAGATCCTTTTTTATTTTGGTGGTACTTAACTGCTTCCCTAAAAAACCCCACCCAAAACAACTACCACCAAGCACAGAAATAACCAAGTAATTACAAAAACTTCAACCAAGCAACACCCAGCAAAAAACTGTCCAGTTTGCTAAATTTTTTTTTTCCCATCAGAACAGGAAAAAGCCCCAAACAACTGGAGTCTATACCCTCAACACATGTTTCTTTTGATGTAAAACTTTTTGTGGTGCTATAGCCAGAGAATTTACCACCAGTTTTGGAAGAAGTTCTCAACGCTGGAAGCTGATTTGCTTTATTTTTCTCTCCTGTAGGTTTTCTTTTTCCTTTTAGCTTAAAAGGTATTATATCCATCCCCCAAATTGTTTTCATTGTGTGCTGGAGAAAAAGGAGGGATGGATTATTGTACTAAGTTAATCTAATACTATCCACATGAATGGAGAAAACCCCTGTTTTTCTTCCAGAACAATTGCATGGAATCTGGTGGCTAGTTATTATGAAGAGTTGCCCTTTGGTCGATGTGGATTAATGACAGCACAGGAGCCATGGAGTGGCCACTATAAAGTTGAATCTCCCATCTGGATTACAGGTGAAAATTTTTGCAGTTATAAGTTGGTACTCTGACAACTAACATCACTGTATTTTTTGAGGCCTTTATTTATTTAGTGGTTTTATGTATGTTATCTTTTGTACCAAATTGAGGTAGATTTGTGGAAAGTTTTGTGAATACATTAAGAAAGAAGAAAATAGAATTTCAATAGAAAGCAGAAAGACGTAATAGTAAGGGAAAAGTTTATACTTGACCTTTAGCTTTATCGGAAATGAATAAGCACTTAGAACTGTTACTACTAAAATATTTTAATCTCAAGTGCCCATAAAAGGTTAATGTGCTTTCCTGTTTCCTTTATTTTTTTTAATCTTTGGGTATCAATCGATTCCATTTGGTACTTCTCCATTTACGAAAATGGAACAAAGAACCTCTATTCTTTTCCTGCTTGACGCTCTTGGCTTGTGTAAAGCAGCATTTCCTTGAGCTTGGGGAAAGTGAAGCATGTTCATATAGTGTCTGTGGCTCAGATTCACTGGCTACTCTGTAGTCTTGTAATATTTTACTGTCTTTGCCATGAAAGAGGAACAAGACAAATGCTCTTAATTTTTGTTCTTCTGCTAGTTGCCTATATATGAAAAAGCATGAAAAGAAAAATAGCCACAGTTTCCCATGAACAGAGCAGCTGAGCATTTGTTCCTGTGTCCTTATTGCTCAAGCTTTTCATGATCTGGGTCATATTCTTCTTTGATAGTTTTACTTTCTGAAAACCCTACTTATTTAGTTATTCCTCATGCAATAGCTTTCTCTGCCCCAAATGTTTATTTTATTTAAAGAAAAAAACAGATTTGGGAAAATCTGAACTGTGATGAATATTCAAATTGAATGGACATAATTACCTTATATAGTTTGTACTTAATGTCTAAATAATTGCTGTCATTTTAACTGCCACAGTGTTGATATTTTTAATTTTGCCATAGTATAATTCTTTAATGATTTCTCTTATGTAGGTAAATTTTGTTTTGGAAGTTCTATTACTTTCGTCCCCAAATCAGGTTTCAGTTTTGTCAGCATGCATGAGAGAGAAATTTAATTAAGCCTACAAATGGTACCATTTTTATTAAGTCTTAATTATTGTATTCTGATTTTTGTCTCAGCACATACCACGCAATTTACTCAGCCAGGCTGGTCATACCTGCAAGTGGACGGACACTTAGAAGGAGGCGGCAGTTTTGTAGCTCTGACAGATGGCCTAGGGAACCTTAGCATCATCATTGAAACTATGGTATGTGCATCAGCAATTCCAGGGGACTAGAAAAGTTGCAGGAAATGTTTCATTATAAAGAACTTGTCTTGATTTACGTAGTTCAGTATCTGTGAATGTTCTTTGATACTTGTAGCTTTATTTGTGAGTTCACTAGAAGTCTTTTTTTTTCTATCTGAACTTTAAATACCTAGTTGAGACTTCCTGGAGGCCAGTATATATGCCATCTTTATCTTTTTGTTACACATTAGCTTCAATTGGATAACACACTTAGAGGAAATTATATCATGTGCTTTCTTAAAATCTGTATTCAAAATAAAATTATTGAAGTACTGTAATTGCAGCTGTTAAGAGAACAGTGAAATAAATTATTACTCTTTCAATTCTAGCTGTCGGTTTTTCATGAATGTTGCCACATGTTGCATTCCAGTAATGTGTGTCTCTTCTGTTACATTTTTTTTTCTTCAGAGTCATAATCACTCTAAATGTATCAGGCCTCCATTGCCAAATTTCAGTGTCGTACCTCAGAGAGCAACTTTCTACCTCAGAGGGTCATTTGTAAGTAGATCTTGAATACGTTTGATCAGCCTTGTAAAATGAATTGCCATTCATAATCAAATACATGCAAGTCAGTATCACAAGTTAGCAAGAAATTAACAGCCTCCAGTATTGAAGGCTGTTTCACACCTGGCAAAGTTTTAAGCTCTGTTTTACTGTGACTGTCATGGCAATGTCATAACTGAAATTGTAGAATTGCTGCTTCCCAATTGTCTGTATATTGAAGAAAAAAAAAATCACAGGACAGAAATGCAACTAAATTTTTCTTTTGAATTTATTCCAAGGCTCAGCGTTCTGACATGCTGACATAGTTTGGCCTTTGCCTTGGCCATGGCCTTTCTAGTTACCAGTTCATTTTCAGGGGAATAGCTGTAGTTGATTTTGTGCTGTACATTTTCTTGTTGCATCCTGTGAAGAGATATTCTGACAATCTCCCACTTGTTGATTTGTTTATTCTCTTTTTTAATCTTACTAAAGTAAATTTCCCTCTGAAATGTGAAGAAAACTTTCACAGTGTAAACTGGAGATAGTCATTGTTAGTTGATTAGGATGATTCCTTCTCAGAGTTTGACAGTTACTTATTTGGAATTTTTTTTTATTTTTTGGCAGCAATAATTTCCTTTAGGAGGAGATAATTTGGATGTTGCTTTTGGCAATAAAATGGTTGGCTTAGGAAAAGTAGTTGATTGTCAGTTTGGATACACAGCTCCCTTTTGGGGAAGTATCAGATGGATTATTCAAACCAAGATCTAGGTCACTTGCTTTATTGACATTGGTAACTGAAAATAAATTATAGGGGTTAGGTGTGATTAAAATCTTATAACTAATATAGTTGATATGCTGTAGTATGGAACAAGGCTGGAGACATGTAAGCAAAATACTTTGCTGAAAAATTAAAATCAAAGAACTAGCAACTAGACTGAAGGCCTCATAAAAGTGAAATTAGCAGGATAATATTTCAGTCAAGTTACTTCTCGGAAGAGAGCTTGTATCCGAGGTGAATTGTTGGTGATAGAGAAGCTAAGATTGTGTCTGTGTTTGCAGTGCTTTCTGTCTTTATAAGCAGCATTAGGGCATGTTAGAACAATGTCTTATTGATGTATAACCTATAAAAATGTAAGGCATCTGTAATGATTAGCTGAGTAGGGTTGTGGCCTCTAATGTGATCAACAGCTTTAAAACAACCAAAATTAGACACCCATAGAGGACTAATATTTCTCAAGTTTAATATTCAAGGTTGATTATTTTGCTGCTGCTGTGTTTTGAATTGTGTGGTGTGTTCTGTTTTAGTATATGGTGGAAACCCTTCAAGTGTGGCATTCTAGACTTGATTTTGAATCTGGAAAATCCACTCTTTTCCAGCAACTCAATCCTCTAAAGGTAAGGTTATTAGTTATAATTACAGTTTCAGATGTGTCTTCCCTCTCTGGTGAAACTCCTCTGTCATACTTAAGCTGCATATTAGGGCATGTTTTAAGGCTGTTTGACTGCAGTTTTTCGGGCAATATGCAACCTTACCTGGAGGTAATAGAGAGTTTGGGGAAAAGGAGTTTTAAAAATAACCCAGAGATATTTAAATGTCAAGGCAAGAAGATGGGATTTTTGCCTTAAATCAGGACTTCAGAGGATCTTCTTTGCTTCAGGAACTTAGGTATTTTGTAATTTAGTTGTTAACTTTTGCAGCTTGAACTTTCTTCAATTCCAGGTATGGAAAGGAAGATTTTCTTTAGATCTAAATGTGGATGAAGTCTACACTTTAACCACACTCAAGACAGGATGGAAATGTGAATTCCCAGAGCCACCTCCTCCTCAACCTTTTCCTTCAAATTACAGAGATGATTTCAATATACGTAAGCGAGAATTCTCTTATCTAAAAAACTTACTTCACACACAAATATAATTGTAATGTAGAAAGGCAGTAAGTTTGTTTGAATCCTCTGCATGAGGTAGCCTGAAGATCTGTTTTGTTTTTGTTTATTTACACCTGTTTTTCCAACAACTTACAGCTGTATGAGTGCACACCTTACACTTGCAATGAGATGTATTTAATTTAATGTCTTACCTGGTGTTCATGTGTTTGCAAAACCAGTGTCCGCTTAAAAACTTCCATTTTGGGGACTGTGTTGATATAGCAAGTCAAAAATCTGGAGAAAATTTTCAGGGGAAATTTCTGAAAACAAGTTCACCAAAGAAAAAGAGAATGTTTTAGAGTTGATGTGTATTTTATTTTCTGAACAGGTAATCCACCTTTCAGTGAAGCCCCAAATTTTGCAGATCAGACAGGTGTATTTGAATACTTTGTAAATGCTTCTGACCCAGGAGATCATGTGTTCACACTCCGCCAGGTGGTGGTTCAGCGGCCCATCACTTGGGTTTCTGATGCAGACCAGACCATCAGTGTCATAGGAAATTTTAAGTGGTATGTAAATACTGTTTTGTAGTGACATTTGGGGAAATGTCCTCACTAGTGTGAGTACTGACCAGTTAATCTGTCTCAAGCCTCATTTCTCTTGGACAGAGGGTTTTGCTTCTGCCTTCAGATTCTCTTTAGACACATAGGAATGATGATTCAGGCACTTCTAAAAGCGTGCTCAGGGCCAAAGGTCGACTATGTCTGTCCAAATGACTCATAAAGGATGGGGAATCCACCACATTTCTTGGTTGTTTAGCCTAATGCTGCACTATCTTAAAATGTTTTTTTACTTTTGTCCTGCTGGGCATATTTGTTCAAGCTAATTTTTTACACTAATGGATCTGAGTTGGCATACTAGAAACACCAATGTGAGTCCTTTCTTAAATTGGACCAAATAAAGAATTAATTTTGAATTACATAATTTTGAGTTATTTGTTAGCAGTTTGATCAGTCTCATAACTCTCAGAGTATTTCATTCATAATTCCATTGTATTTGTTGCAGACTGCCATCTTCTGAGCAGTTTGTAGAATTGTGTGAATTTAATGCCAATGCCACTTCAACCATTTTTATTTCTGGGTGAAAGTAACTGAGGTTTACTGCTTTGATGAAAGTATGGTTACAATTGAAATTCTTTCTAGGAGCTAAAAAATTGCTAGGAGCTACAATGATGGTAATTCAGAATCAAGCAGCATATTTTAGAATAATATTTATTTAAAATTAATAAGCATTTGGGAAAGAGCTTGTTAACTAATTATACTTTTAATAGTAATAATAAAATTCATGCTTAAAACACTCTTCTGCTTAGAAGCATAGCCTAAATTCTTTTGATATGTTCTTTAAAATAGCCATGCTGGAAGGGTTTTTTAGATTTAATTAGATTATTGATCTGGCAAATGCTTTTTCAGAACATGCTTCATACTTCTAATTTCAGGCCTGGAGATGTGGTTGAATCACTTTGATCCAAAGCCTCTTGTACTTGGAGGCTGTTCTTCAGTTATCTGATGTTTCCTTTTGCAGCCCTCTGTTAGGAAAAATCTCATATTTCCCCTATAATCAACTTCCCCTCATTGAGTAAATCATACTCAGTGATTCCTATTAACAGCTACATAGGACAAATTCTTAAATTACTCTACTGAGATTCCTAAAATCTTCCTATTATTTTATTTTGGTTCCATTTCTTTCTGAGTCTTTGTCTTGCTTTCGAAACCAAGTTTGCTTCCTGAATATTCAGTTTCTTATTCAGGTCTTACTGGTCTGTAACTTTTAATAATGCTAGTCCTTAATTTCAGGCTCTCAAGTTTGTTTGCTTCATCCTCAGTTTAAGACTCAACTTGTCCCTGGCAGATATTTTCAACAATTAGCACCTGCTATTGAAATTCTGAGCCAATCTTGAATTAAATTTTGCTGTGGGATGATACTTCAGTTGTCAATGGCAGTTTATCATGATTCAATTTCAGGATTGTTTAGTTGGTTTTAGTTTGGATTTTAAACTGGTGCATATGAAAGTTTTTTGCTCTCTTATCCTGAATTTGTTAGTGCTTTTCTCTAATGGTTTCCTTGAACCTAGGTATATTCTGAAAGTATTACTATGTAAATATTTCTATATTGCTTTGAGTCTCTTTACAATGGATTAAAGAAAATGTGTGTGGGGTTTCTTTTTTAATAAATGGGGAGGCAAGAAAGTAATCTTGTTTGTGTAAGGACTCTATATTCAAGAATCAAGAGCATTACAGTAGAATGAATACTCAGGTTGTTTTTACTAATATGTTAGAGGTGAGAAAAAAGTTGCTAGAATAGATATTCCCTGATTCAATTATCAACTGAGCTCCTGTCACAGAGAACCTTTTCACATACTGCAAATAATTATTCTGTAAATAGTTAAGTTACTTATTAAGTGATCTGATGGCTGTATCTGTATTACAAGTGCTTTCAGATGTGGGATGTAGATCCATTCATAGAAGGAAAGAATTTTTATGGTTAAAAGCCTTGTAGTGCAACTCTGTGGAGGAGGAAATTGTGTAAATTTTCTAGGTGCTATTTGATGGTTCTGGTATTTGCTTTATTCTTCTTTACAGCTCTCATTGCATGCATAACACAGTGCTTTACTGTTGAGCTGGAGTATAATTAGAAATCAAATGATTTCTAATACTGCCTACTCAAAAAAATCGATTCCTTCCTTGTTAAAACACTAAACTTCTCTTACAGGGTAAACATGACAGTCACTTGTGACATCTACATAGAAAAACCTCGTGATGGAGGCGTGTTTATTGCAGGAAGAGTTGACAATGGTGGGATATATGTGCGACGTACCAAAGGAGTTTTCTTCTGGGTTTTTGCAGATGGCAGCTACAGAGTCACTGGTGACCTAGGTAAGCAGCTCTTTGCAAAAGCGGATGCTGGAATATGGATATGTCATTTTGATAACTTTGATAAAAATGGGTAACGTTCAGATTTTGTAGTTCATTTGTCATTACTATGAATTTAACCTGTTGTGTTCTAGTGGTGGCCACTTTTCATATGTGGAGAAAGCATCTGAAGGCTACTGGCTGGCCCATTTCTCAGGCCCAGCTTTCTGGAGTTTTTGTTTTTTCACTGACAAAGTGTTTTACACTAGCAAATATGAACTGTTTTGCTTTTCATAAATACTCTGATGCAATATTAATTACAGAAAAATTTGATCTGTATTCTTAAACTACACATTAAAAAATCCTGATTGACACGAAATGGCTTTTCTTAGAGAGCAGTCCAAGTCACTGTACTTACATCTGGCTTAAGTGATGATCATAAGTGGCCTTCTGTTTCCTCAAATTATGCATCCTTCTGTTAGTGTAACTCAGTGCAGTGAGCACATGTTCTGCTTGTGATGCTAACTGTCCTGTGTTCATCTGTAGAGCACTTGACAGGCACATGGAAGAGTGTGCGATAACACTTCATCAGTAGCTAAAAGTTCTTTTCAATTTGCTTTGAAATAGTGGCATATTTAGTTGTTTAAATGCATTTCCTATCACTTCATGAGTACAAATTAAAATTTTCAATAGTTTCTGATGAGTCAAATGTAGCTTCTAGATCTATAGTATATATCTGTTAAGATTATTTTTTGTGTGTTTCTGTGTTCCTTTCCACTTTTACCATGGGCAGGTAGAATAAGGAACGTTTTACATAGCTTCTCCTACCATACCAGTGCTCCCTAGGGAAATTTTGCAATGTGTAATTCCATAAAAACTTAAGCTTCAGCTGTATGGAAATATATATTTGTGTTTAGGATCGACTTAATTTTTTATTTGTAATAAGACCTAGCAACATTACCTGATTAGTTACTCAGGCTGTCAGAAATAATTTTTCCTAGATGAAATGAGTGGATTTTGATCAACCACCCCATTATTTCAGGCTGAAACTCTTGTTACACAATATGGTAATTTTTTCTGTACAGCTATTTTCAGTCATCTTTTAATTTTTCTAGAAGGGAGCCTGAATGTTAAATTATTTTGCAGCAAAAACTCTCTACTGAATAAATTAAGACTTGTAGCTCTTAATTTTTTTCAGGTCTTCATCTTTCCTCCAGGTGTCATTCACACCCCGTTTTTTCTTAGCTTAAATTTTAGGTAAAACTAAGCAAGATGACAGTGTGGCAACTCAAACCCTGTGATTTAAAACAATTACAAACAATACATAAATAAGAAGCTCTATAGAAGAGCAGAGCGATAGCTACTGTCACACTTTGTGAACCTGTCCTCTCCATAGAGTGAATCCTCATCTCATGACAAATTGCCAGGAGTACTGAGCATTTCAGTAAGAAAACAATTCTGGCAAAACAGGAGAATGTACTGATAATGCAGAGTCCAGGTTTGCATATTAAGCTTTCCATGCTGCAAGTGAAATTGGTAAAATGTCAATCCTGAACACTTCTGAAAAATATATATTATAATCCTTACAGTATTTATCAGTTTCAGCCAAGGGCTGAAGTAACACTTTGCTAACTTAAGCCTGTTTTGCAGCTGGAGAAGAAATATTAATGAAAGGACTTGCTGGTGTCCGGGATAATGCATGGCACACACTTACTCTCAACATTCAGGTAAGGAAACAGGCAAAAAGCTAGAAAACCAGTTATGAAACTTACAGTCCTAAATGGTTTAGACAAAACTGTGCTATATTTTTCATGGTGCACTTGCATTAGTTCACCCTATCAAAAACATAAACAGTACCTGTTATATTAAACCAATATTAAAATACCATATTGAGTTCTGCTGCCTGTATTTTAAAAGATCTTGAGAATCTGTAGAAGATAGAGAACATAACTGGAAAGCTGGAGGTAGAAGGATCAGAGAGGCAAGTCTCTTATTTAATCTGATGGAAAGATAATGGCCTGGCTTCTTGTTCTTAAGACAGTCAGTAAAATACTAAGGTATCCTGTTGCAGGCTAAGGCCTTGTATATGGAGCTAGTGAAGGACTGGGAAACTCAGATAAGCTGAGTTCCTTCTTTACTGTGGTGGAAGAGCACAGGAATTGTGTTGCTGTATAAATGGGCTGCAGTTAATGAGAAGCCTGTCCACATTTTTTTCTTGCCTTCCTCTCCACCCTTTTTGACCATAGTGACTTGGGAATGAAGGAGCCCCAAACTGTACTTTAAATATCCCTGTGTGCTTTGAGGGGTGTGATGTTGGTGCAAGTGCCTAAAAGGCTTTAAGTTCCTCTTCTGAATGCCTAGTCCCTTTATCTAATGTAACATTTGCAACTGCAGCTGGCTTGAAATACGGGGAAGCTTCAGTCCTAGCTCGGGACATTTACTACTGAAGGTAACTCTTAAAATTATGCTGAGTCACTCATACTAGAATGTCACTGAGTGTTAGAAGCTGGTTTTTGTCTCTTGTACTATTACATTTGGAGACAAAGGACACTTGCACCTAAGGTATTCACTGAAATGGATGTAGTTTAGTTTTGGCTTTGGTACACCTACATTTATGACAATGCTTGCCATCTGTAAAATGGGCCTAGACATTGGGTTACTGACAATGAACATTAATCACTTAAAACTCAAAATGGTAATTTTAAAATTACAGTGCTTCAGACTTTGTACCTAGTATCCTTTGATGTAATGATCGAAGTACAGAACCATCTTTAAATAATTCTCACGCTGACTCTTTGAAAGACATTCTTTGCTTTTACCCCTGTGTCTATAATTGTCTTTCAGATTAAGAAATACAAGCAAACTGAAGTACTTTTTTCTAAATACTGTTTAGTGGAACACACAAAAGATAAATAGTAATTTTTCCTGAAACTGCTTTTAATTTCTATGTGTTGAAGTGGCTTGAGCGATACTTGAAAGTTCTGTTGTCTCCTCTTTCTTTCAGTCTAATGACTAAATAACATCTTTCTTTACTTTTGACTTCTGCCTAATTCTGCAGAATCAGTGCCAAGTGTATCATATCACCTTAAAGTTGGGCTGTTTTGAAAGACTCTGATACAAAGAAGAGGAAAACCAGTTTACCCTTCAGGTTCTACACTGAGTTAGCAAAGCTGTGAGTAGAGGAGGAGGAGCCTTTAATGTATTCATTGTAAAGGCAATAGATCTATTTCACAGAGCTGATAGACACCAGAGGATTCTATGTAATATTTAGATGCATCTCTGCATGAAAAATATGTGAAGTTGAAAGCTGACTTGATATCTTTCTGCTTTGTCTTGTCTCCCATGTGAGCAGGCTCAGTGTCTACACAGACCCTGGATTTTACAAAGCTAACATTTTTCTTTTTTTGGCAGGGCAACTCTGCCTCAGGACTGTTAAATGGTTATCCACTCTGGGAGAATGTCACCATTTCTAAACCGGGCAATGGCTGGGCTGCTCTCGGAACTCGCTCGTTTGAGTTTGCACAGTTTGACAACTTTCACATTGAAGCTTACTGAGGTGGCTTTGGCATCTGGAGATCCTGGTTCTCATGTTACTTTGAATAAGAGCCAAGTCAAACTTGGAGGAAAGCTGAGTGCTAAACTGTGATTGATCTCTTGGCAAAGAGTCTGTATTCAGTCCGTGTTATTTGTTAAAGGTTTACTTGAGTAGATATCAACATGATTGTAGCTTTATCCCCTATTGCTGTGGGATTTTTTTCCCTTCAGTTTTTGGGGATAAATTTTAGTTCAAGGTAGTCACGAAAACAAATTCTTGGATTTAAATGTCTTTTAATAACAGCATCTTAACTTACCAGTTCACTTCTAAGATAACTTTAGAAGTTAACAGAAGACAGATGCATCTTAAGCTGCATTTTTTAACACTTTTACTATTATGTCCATTGCTTTCACTGTGAAAGAAAGAATTAAATGCCAGTAAGCCTTATGAGCCAGTGGGCCCCATACTTTTGTAGGTCTATCGTTCTCAAATTTCATTTGGATAAAGTACCTAGATTTCCTATAGTAAAAAAAAGATGTTTTGTCTGTTTTTTTGCTACAGTCTGTGACTAGACATTACAGTACTCCAAGTGCATTTGATTACTTCTTTCAACTTTTGTTGCCAGCCCTAAAATATATCTTATTTTCAGTGGAATGGAAATGTGCCTTATGACTGATCAGGCAGTGCAGGATGTGGCTTATTTCTAATCTACCTCTGTCCACTGAAAGGGTTGAAATGCATGAAAAAATACCATGACTTAAAGTTTGTTGATGATAATATTTTGGGGTTTTTTGCACAGTGCAAAGAGTAGAAACATCTCATCATGGAATTTTCATGTCAGGCCATATGTGGAAACTGGCCTTTTGTTCCTAGAAACTTGCAAAAACATCTCTCTCTTTTGATGGATTCAGAGTTTTGAATAGAAAATAATTAAAGCCTAATAATGATACTTAGTTTATTATATTACTGTGGCACAGAGGGGATATGGATACTATCACTTCCTGGTATAAAAGAAATTAAAAAAAAATTAAAAATCAGTCTTTGCCTTTAACAATTTGCAATCTGATCATAAAGTAAGTGGCAGTAGATGGACACAGAGGGAATTGCTTAGTGTGCCAAGCAGTGGTAGTGACTCAAGAGTATCTGGTTTTGAACTTTTCCTAGCTATCATGGAGTGAAGTTCATAGGATAATTCAGATCCTTGGGAATGGAGGGATTCTGTGCAGCTGTTGCTTAATTTTATTTTTTTTCCAAGTTACTGTGTTATTAAAAAGGCAATTAATTGAGAATATGAGGTACTGAATGTGTTTTTCTTCACACACATTTGCAGTTCAATTGGTTCTAGAGTTTTTCTTGTTTGTTGTTGGTCAGTTTGAATGAAGATGATGTCTATTCCCATAATGAAACGTGCCTCCTGTGTCCATCTACTTTTTCCATTCAAATCCTGTTTAATTGACAAGCAAGTTGTTCCACATACTTGATAGGGCTTTAGTAGCTGTATGAGGCCATTTGTAGCAGGCAATATCTGGAGAAAAAGATTTGCAGTGTACTTCGATTTATAGAGATTATTTCTTCTGATCCCCTGATTCCAGTAATTGTTAACTTCAGTCTTTGAAGTTGTCATCTAATATAAAGTTAATGTTATACAGATCATTCCTGGAAAATTTTTATAAAGTTGATCTTCCATTTTCATTTTTGGAGAAGACTTCTCAAAATTCTGTCTCTAATAAGTAAAAATTTTGTGTCTTTTAGCTGTTAATTGATACTACTTATTCATACTTGGAAATTTCATATATGCCAGTAACCTTGAAAAAGGGTTTAAACCACTAAACTTTAAAACTCTAGTAGAAGGCTTCCAAATGTTTAGTAACTGTTTATTTAAGTGGGTGAAAAATGAAAGGCAAATTTCCGTGTCAGTCAATCCCTGCACACGTCATTTTCAAGTATGGAGCCAGATCTGTTTGTTACTTGTTTGATTTCCTAAGGAGTGTCAGTGGTCACTCCACATGCGAAAGAATCTAATTTTAGGTCCTCATATTCAAGTAATATGAGTACAATAATCTCAGAATAAATTTATTTTAGCTGTGATGGATTTTTGTAGTTGGATGCTTCTTGGAGACTTCCTGGTAGCTTCTGTGCCTGCAAGCAGAGAGGGATCAGCAATGATGCAGTTATTCCAAAGGAGCTGTCCATTTTTTAACCTCCTAATGCACTAGTGGAATGAACTGTATTGTTGCATTGTGTATGGAATACAATGTATTTTATCACTGGAAGCATTGATTTTTTTTTTTCTAATCTTAATTTACAATGTTTGAAGATTAAAGTGTTATGAACAGAGTAAGTGATTTAATAGTGACATAATGTTATTCGTCTTTATATGTCTGTAATTCTTCACCCGTCACTGGACTGCAGTATGTTTGGCAATAACAAGCTGTCGGGTTTTTCACTGAGGGGTGGATTTATGTTGTTGATTATAAATGCTAATCATTCCAAATGGACAAATAAAACACTTAAAAACCACTTTATTTGTGCAGAATGCTTCTGTAAAATGGGTCTTGGTTTTCTCCAGCAAGAAAGCTGACAATTTTTCCATTGTGATTTCTGATAAATATGCTTGACATTAACTTAATGGGATGGGAAGAGTATAGCCAACCAGTCCTTATTAAAAATATCTCAAAATCCATATGCATTAGGACTTGTGCTATTGACAAAATGATTTTCTTAAGCACTCAATAGACATTTTGCTTCTTTCTATTTTTTTTATTTGGATTTTTTTTTTTAATTTAGTGAAGGGAATTAAATTGTGTTTGCAGACCAATGATGCAAAACTGCTGGATACTAAGGTCTGTAGCTAAAAGTCAGTTTCTAGGTTTGGAAACAGACAGTGTTGTAAGGATGTACTGCTAAGGTTTAAAGGCTTCTTTATTTAGAATATCCTTTTGAATCTATCTTCAAACATATGATTTTTATTTTTTAAGCTAAACTTTAGGGTTTGATTTTACAAAGAAGGGAGAAATTCCATAGTTATGTTTCCCAGTCCATCATGCCAGTGGACATGACTTACCCTGGAATTACTGCCTTCCAGTAGCCAGGTGTGTGCTACCATCTACACAAACACTGGATCAAAATCAGCTCGGTCCCTTGTCTGCCATCCCACCTTTGAGGTTAGATATTAACAGTTTTTGGGATTTTCAAACTCCTGCAAAACACTAGGACTCCTTTGCTTTAAAATTACAGGAGACTCTTACTTTAGGCTCCTTTTGCAGCTGCCTCCTTGTGTCTCTGTATCAAAAGTAAATTTCTGCTTCCAGATTTTATTTGGAGTGGTAGTGGATTACTTTTGCCTTACAGAATCAGTTTTATTGCATCGTAGTAGCAGGTTGTTTGTTTTCACTTCATAAATTTTCATTGGTTTACTTGAAGTTTCTATCCAGAGTCCATTTTCTGGAGGGGTGTGGGTGTTATGAAATTAACCATCATAATTATATCTTTTTTTTGGATAAAAACAGATGATTTCAGCAGTATGGCCAAAGAAGGAAAATTCTTGGAGACTTTATTAACCTCTCTTTGATGTTTTGGTCTTTTTTTTTGTTTGTTTGGTTGGTTGGTTTGGTTTGTGATTTGGTTTGTTTGCTTTTGTTTGTTTAAAAACCCTTTGTAAATACTACATTCATGCAAGTCTAGCACGTGCTGGGAGTGGCAGACAATCAGGTTGTAAAAACCTTCTCTAGTTTTGAAGACTTCCTAGGCTGGTAGTGGAATCATCAGGTAACTTTTTTGTTAGAATTCTCAGAGTAGTGTGCATTGAAAAGTCAGCATGAGCAAATTCCTCTTGCCGTGCTCCTTCCATTTATGCTCAAGTGTTGCTGAAACAATAAGGGTTGTGTTTCTAGAACTTGTGTTCTAAAAAAAGCCCCAAACACCCGCTAGTAATTGACTAGAGGAAAATGTGTGCTGCAGCAGTGTTGCCAAGCTTTTGCTGTGTGCCAAGATACTTCTCTGTGGTTTTCATAGTGGCTTAGACAAACAACTGTGAAACTGTGTTTTTCCCCTCAAGGAATTATGTTTGAATAAGGTTAGAAACAGACACACGAACCAGCACCAGTTTTGTCAGGGGCTCCCGGTAACTTTGCAATGAGTGCATTAAACCTGACTCTTACTTTTGTGTACTCCAGGCTAAACCTAGACATGTCTGGAAAGCAGAGATTAAAGTATCCTAAAAGTATTTGTTGGAGTGCTGACTTTTTGATTTTTTAAAATGCCATTTCTGTTGGTATCAAGTGTACCTGACTGAGTTTGACTTCACTTAGTGCAGGAAAACAGTAATTTTTGGTTTTACTGTGTTCACAGATACATTTCAAAGACAGTACTGTAGTAGAGGGTGGCTCAGTTAAAAAGTTAACTGGAGAGTATGTAAGAGGAAACTGAACCTAGTGTGTAATATTATTCTAATGTTATGCAGCCATGGTGTGGGAATCCTTCATGGTCTAAAACAGAGGAGGTAATGCCAAAATGACTATTAAAAAAACAAAACAGCATCACCAGCTAAAAACCCTCAAACTGAACATGTTCTCAAATAGTACAGGGAAAAGCAAAGGAACAATCTGGATTTGGCTTCCTTTTCTCAGTGTCTGCTGGAAAATGTAGCCATCTTCCTTACTGTTTTCCATGGACAATGATTCAGTTAAAATGCCTGTAGAGAATACAAGAATTCATTGTTGCTAAAAAGCAAATGCTGTTCAGTTAATTATAGGCACTGCTGTTTCCAAAAAACAGTATAATCAGAAAAGGTTAGAAAACATAAGAACAGGTTATGCAGCTGAAAGGCATGTCTATGATGTGTGAATCAGTCCTGCAGAAGCTTCCTTCCCTGTGAACACAGCAGTAGAGCTTTATAGAAAGGGCAAATATTTCTGTGTTACTGCCACCCCTTTCCAGGTTTTTGGGAAGTTTTGTGTGTATTGGCCAATCTGAGATCACATAGGAGTGACTGTAGCCTCTTAGCTTGATTATATAGTTTCAACAGTCATTTAAAAGAGCAGCTGGCAATGCAAATCCTGTTAAGATGTCCATATTCCCTTCTGATGTGATTGCTCTTGTAGTGGGAGCAATAAATAGTAGTGTTTACTGGCAAGAGATCAGGCAGGTTTTGTGCTGAACAGAGGTGCACACAAATGGCTCAGTGCAGAGATCCATAAAGCTTCACTGGGATGCACAATGTCTCTGGCATAAGCTGCCTATTTCCTGTTCAGTCTAAGATTGCTGTTTAATGGTTCAGGTTATTTTTTTTTCTTCTAGCTTAGCTGGTACTTTGTCCTAAATAGTTTTACCTGAATTGTATGAAACAATCTCAGGGCAGCAGGGCAAGCCCGTACCAGAAGGAGGAGGCTGAGAATACCCTGTTGATCATTCAGCCCATCTCCTTGCTAGATAGACTGTACATTTTTAGGGCCTGCCTTAGTAGAGTGCTGATTCAAAAAGGTGAGAGAACTTCCACTTCTGCTTTTGTAGGTTGCAATTCTATGGATTTTGAAACAAATGGCATTATTGCTTCTGTTCATGATCTGTATAAGGGATGCAGGCAGATCATTCAACTTTTCTTCCCAATTCATGATAAAAGCAAGGTTGATACTGAAGAATGTGTCTTGTATTTATTGAGGTCTAGTATTTGCTTGCGGGATGGAAACATCTGTGATTCTACCTTGAGGGGCAAAATACTTTGATTAGATGAATGCTTTCATACATCAGAGATATCAACTGTGAACACCCCTTCCCAAGCCAATGGGAGTTTCTGTTATGGTGTTACTTCATGTGGGAGACTCATTTCAAATACCATAGTATGATATAAATATTTTTTCTAAATATTAGTTCTAGTAGATCTTCACAACAAAAATTCCAGCCTCCTCATATGTAAATATATTCAGTACATACATTGGTTTCATTCTCCTTTCCTATTTGCACTTCTAAAATGGTGAATGCTTCAGAGATGTCAGTCACCATTCTCAAACAAATACTTAGCCACATGAAAATGCGACAATGTTAATCTTTTGAACAATTGAATCTTTTTGCCTCTGTATTGCAGCTAATTATATTTTTCTTGTGCTGAATCTGAATATGGTCACTTCACTTGATTTTTATAAATAAGATTCATCTATACCAGACTCTGCAAGGAGACATCAGAAGGGCCATGTAGGCACCTAAAATTCCTTGCTTTGTTTTAGCCCCCAAGGCACAAGTTGCCTTACCTGTATTTTTCCTTTCTCCCACACACTCTCCAGTGCCATATAGGGTGGCTACCTGGGTAGCATCCTCAGTGGTTGAAGGTGGGTGTGTGACATGGTGACTTGGGAATGACAGATGCTAATCTTCTGTACCCTCTCTGTGGAATTCAACCTCCTGGACGTCAGGCTGGTTTTTGATCACTTTTAGTATACAATCAGGCGCTGGAATATAATAGTCTGGAGGATTTTCTTTCTTTTCCTTTGAACCATGTTTCTTTGGTTTTTTTAAATTTTTTTTTTGTTTTGTTTTTTATTTTTTCTTCAAGAAGTCTGATGCTAAAAGGGTGCTTGGTTGCTTTTATTACATCAAAACCTGATTACAGTAATTCTGTATTCAGCAGCCTCCCTGATGAGCATATACTGCATCCTCAGATGCCTTTGAAGACTTCTGCTGGGGTTAGTTTTCCGTTCTAAGTCATTTCAGAAGGCAGTTTCTTTGAAAAAGTAGCTTTGTTTCCTATACAGTAATATGCTGATTCTAAGTGTGGTGGTGTTTTCTGTCCTTTGATCTTTTAGCCTTGCATTTTGTAACTGAAATGTCTTTTTCTCCCCATTTCTACCACTTCAAAAGATAGTGGGCCACATCCTGCTTTAATCTGCAAGGACCTCAGCACCATGCAAATATTACCAGTGTCCTCTACTGCAAATGAGAGAAATGTGTGTTGCATGCTGCATTTTTCTGATGCTCTAGAGTCTCTCTGTTTAGGTTTCTCTCTGTTGGGACAGTGCTCTGAAATCAGAATATAATGAATTTGCATATGAACCTGCACTGAGTTTTCAAAATTTACTCTTCTGGTTCTAAGTGATTATGGAGCACTGTATATAGTCCTGGATTTTTTATAACTTTTAAATTCACTACAGTTACCAGGGCTTTAGATGAGTGGTAGATGGAGGTCTGCAGTACATCCTGACATTGTTCCTGGGTTCACTTTACATGCCTCAGTTTCCTCATGAGGAAACACACAGGGATACCATGGCACTGAGCACCCTTGCTTAGTAGACCTGAAACTGGGCTGCTGCTTTAACTTCCTTCCTACAAAGACTTAATGAATGCATGAGTGGGATCAAATTGATTGAAAGTTCAGTGTCACCTCCTGTTGAAATTGTGACGAGACGACTGCTCTGAGAACAAGCCACTGTAGGTGTGCCTAATCTCTGCCTTAGAGGTGGTGAGGGGCTGGAAGGGATGACTTTATTTGAGTCTGACACTTGCAGCCTTTTCATCCTTCGTACCTGCATAGAACAGGGATAATGCTCTACCTCTAATGATAGTCACACTATGAGTGGGGGTATTTTCACCCCCACTTTTCAGTTTTGGTGAGGACTCCATTCTGTGTACATTGGAATTGTGTGGGTTCACAGTCCAACAGTCTCACAGTAGAAAAACAACAGGCAAGAGTGTTGGAGTCAGTGAGTGAAACAACATCACTAGCAGCTGCCCGCTACCTGCAAGGAGATCTGGGAAAGGTAAGGGAACATGCTGTGCTTCACAGAGTTGCCTTTCTAGTGGAGATGGAGATGAGTAGGATAGCTTGGAAATGGCTTTGTTTGATGAAGAAATACATAGTGGAATGATGTAAAGCTTACATAGTGTCTTCTCAGAGTTGGATCAGTCCCTGTGTGTTTAACATGACTTAAAAAAGTAGAAAGGAGTGTTACTGCATCTGTAAAAGCCTGAGTCCATAATATGCTCTCATGTCCAGGCTCTCTCCCTTTTTTTACTGAAAAAAATTGTATAAGTCCTACCCAGCAAAAGAGCAGAATGGTACAAAAGATAAACAAGGCCAAGTCCACATTTCTATCTGCAGTCACCTTTCGAAAGCTCAGTTGTTTTCCTGGAGCTAATGAGCACTGCTGACATTACTGTGTGACTATAGCTATTTCTCCTCTGGAGACCCAAGTCCCTGTGAAAAGTCTCTCAGTCCTAACCAAAACCAGATAAACAGCAATGCTATTCCAGTTCACTGAGTGTGACTGACATGGTATTTGAAATAACCACTCAGCCCAGACAGTCAGGAGGGGTAGCTCATACTTCAGGCTGCAAAAAAACCCCACCTCATTACAGCAAGTCTGATCTGTTCTCAGAAAAAAAATAAATCTAGAGTGGTATCACAAAGATTGGTTTCCGAATGAAAAATTGAGGTTTGACATGAACCTTAGGACTTTTTATCTTTTGTGACAAGTTCGTCAAGCAAAAAAGGCCCTTGCAGTCAGTGCTGGAGGCGCTAGATGGCAGTGGAAGCATGGCTAAGAAAATAGCTGTCTTGCTGGCTTTGTGGCCAGCTTCTCTGAGCCATGAAAAACAAGGAATGAAGGCAGCTTTGCTTGAGAAGAAAGATAAGGTTGAGACTATGGGCGGCCTTGTGCGCACAAAACTCAAGGCTTCCCTTACAAGGAATACTAATTCCTCCTTTAATAATTTTGCATTTCCTTAAGGCAGATTAACCTATAAAAGCCCAGATGCTTTGTAAAGCATCTATTACCTACAGTGGTTTGTCTGGATGAAAACCATTAAATGTAGAAAAGGACAATTCCTTGTTGCTGCCAGTGGCACAGCTTTTTGTGTGAGTCTTGGTGATTTTCAACTCATGTTCAAGCTAAGAAAGGATCTGCAGTGATTATTTTTAGAGTACAATGAGCTTGCTTTTCACTGCTACAACCTGTATCCTAAAAGTTTCTGACATGCCACAGCCCCACTACCAGAGGGTTTCCCTGCGAGCTGTGTGCAGCTGTGTGTGCTCAGACTGTCTGGGAGAGCTGTGCTTGTGCACAGGTGGGATCACAGCCTGAAACCCCAGACTGGAGCAAAAGGGAATGCCATGCAGGAGCTTTTTACAGCGTACAGCTGCAAAATGATTATTTCCCAGCAGTCTGAGGTTTTCTGAGGTGTGGGGCTCATGTTTTCTGCTGAAGTTTTAAAATATGAAATTGATAGCTTGGGCAGCTGCAAGGGATGGAGACACTGAGAAAGAAGCAGCGTATTTGTACTGAGAGGAATTGTCATCCAACTTAGTCTTGGGCAAGGCAGCTCTTTGCTCAGACAGTCTGGGGACAAGGAAAGGCAGCAGGGGGGACACAAAGCTCACATCTAAAATTGGAACTGGCTGACTTTGGGGTGATTGATAAACTTATGAAAAGAAAGAGGTCAACAGTGAGAAAGCAGAAAAGGAGGATGGGTTTGTCCATTATCAAGTGTCTCAGAGCATCATAATCTAAAATATGGGAGAGGTAAATGAGCAGTGATTACCGGGAAAGCAATTCACTCCCTCATGCCAGGTTTTCAAAAGCTTTATGTGCTGTAAGTTAATAGCCAGCTATTTGCTTTCACTCTGGATTAAGCCCCAGGCTTCCTGAGGTGATGTCCTTCCCTGTCCCTCACAGACCCCGTGGTCAGGCAGCACAACTCTGCACAGCAGTATGGGCTATCTCAGCTCAGCCTCTCCAGCAACACCTTACCCAAGGAAATCCTTGATTATGGGCTCCTTGGTTTTCTTTCTGTACCTTTTGCATTATCCTGAAAAGAACCTACCCAAGTGTATGCAGGGACTAGGAAGCAGAAGCTTTTTGTGTAAATTAAAACAAAGATACAAGATCCTGACGTGAAAAAGTATCGCTATGCCTTGTCTTCTGGAAAACAAAGTGAGAAATGTTTCTGATTTTGGCAGAGATTATTGCAATACCTAGAGGATGTGTGAAACTGAAGTGGGGACTGTTCTTTAGTCCTGCTTTTTTGTAAGGCATCCATGAAGTTTGTTTCTTTAAAGGTGGATGTATCGTGTGTGGGGTGGGGAGAATGCACAAGGCAAGGAACTTGTGCTTATTTGTCTTATGTGGCTCCTAAGGCCAGTATTTCATGTGAGTTTCTGTGGGAGAAGAAGAGTTTTCTGTGGGAATGACATACCCCTCTGTCTAATGAGAGGTAATGTATTTTTTGAAAAACTGCATAAATTTAGATTATTGGTTTATAGTCTTAATACTGTCTGTGTATTTTTTTTGTCTGTTTTCTTTATGAAATTCCTCTGAGTGCTGGTTATTTTCACAGGCCTTTTGGTGCTGTGTGCTTCTGGATCATGGCTCTTTCCTTGTTTGCTCTGACAGAAAGAGATCTTCAGGAACATCTCAGGTTTTCATTTTGCTTTTCCTTGCTATAACTTTAGTCTCTTCTGCAAAAGTGAGAAAGAAATGTGGTTACTGAACTTTGACAGGTTTTCCCTTTCACCCACAGTGCTTTGAAGGCAAATGGCTTACCAAAGACAAGCTTGGGTAAGTGAAGGATATGCAAGAAACTGAAAGAGAGATCCCAAGATATCATGTGGCTGGTTGAGGACAGTGGTTATTTGCAAGTATCTTTGGAGCAGGTGAATAATAGCGCCCTGTCTCAGCCAGCAGGAGAGCACCAGGATGACTGTGCTTTGTATAACTAGTGCAGGCATGCAGCTTGGCAACCTGTTAGCAATGCTTTGAGTAATTTTGAAAAGCTCCTTCTGCATTATTTAGTGGGTGAATTTTTAAAGACAGAGCCTTTAGCTCCTGAGAGAGAAGGAAGAGCCTGGGTGAGATGCTGTTGTAAATCTGTTTTGCCAGTTGCTGGTGAGAGCTCCAGTTGCTGGATTCGCCCAGGAATGAAAATCCAGCTGTTTGGGTGCGGGGCTGCAGCATTGGCAGGTGCCTGGGCTGCCGTGTGCTGTAATGCAGAGCACAGAGCAGTGAGGTTGAGGAGGAGCAGTTCCAGTCAGGGAACAGATGCCAGTGCCTCGGAGAGCTGTACACAACGCTCGGCAAAGCACAGGCTTCTGAGAGCTGAAATGTGAAAAACAACTCACTTGTGTCAGCCCCTGTGCCAAGGGAGCGAGGTAGGGCTCCTGGGAGGAGCAGCTGAAGAGCAACCCTCTGCTAGCTGTAGGATGTTTTAACTGAGGGAATGGAGCTAACTCAGGGAAGTAAAGACAGAGGTGACCTTCAGCAGGAGCTGAGGGTAGCGAGCCCTTCTGCAGATCACTTCCATGATTTCTGGTTAGGCTTCATTTGTGCAATCTGTCCTTACAACTCACTTGGTGAAGAATTCAGACTGATAAGCCTCACTAGTCCACAAAAAATGTGCAAAAGTGAGATAAAAGGTCTAATAATTTCCCTGGATTTTCTTATGCTTGAGGAGCATAAGGGGAAAAAAGAGGAACCTCTTTCAGTGTGATTCTTTGTTGAATTCACTGGGTGCATCTGGCACATCTCCCTCTCTTATGTTCAAGCAAAAGCACCAAAACAAGTGACTTCAGGCATGACTTCCTATAAGTGTTTCGTGGGAGACATAGTTAGCCCTTTGGAATACCGATTTTAAAAGCACATATTACCATTCCAGAGCAGAGCAAGATTTTTCAGACAGAGGAAAAAGGAACTCACACCAGAGCAACACACAGCCTGGCAGTCGAGTCATGGGTCTGGATCTGGACCCTTGTTCTCTGTGCTTTAGTCCTGGAAATTAAACTGACAGTCTGTTTTTCCATAATGTTGAGGCTGATTGCTATTTTGGGGGGATACATGAGGCTTGACTCAGGACTCAGCCTCATCTTATGCTAGTTTACAATTGTTGTCAGATGAGTTATGATATTTGAGATGAGCTGTTGTAAAAACATATGTATGTTCTTAGCTGGCAACAAATTTTAGTATTTTAATGATGCTTAAGACAGCTCCAGCATAGAGAAGACACCCTATTAAAAACAGTAAATCAAGCTCTGCAAGCATGATAGCTGAATTAGAGTTTGAGCTATTCCAACATCTTTGCATTCTGCTTTGTTGCTCTTGTGTACACACACAGACATGTAAACTATTTGCCGTTATGGTTTTGCAATTCAGTATGTTGCTTACAGCAACAATACATTGAAAGCAAACAGCACAATATTGGATCAGCTATCACCAATAAAGCCAGTTTTGCTTCACAGAATTCTCCTCAGTACATTCCTCCTTTTCCAAACTGAGTACCTTATAAGCCACAATTGGAAGAAACATCGTGTAAAAAGACTAAATAACTGAATAATGGCAAAATATGTTTCCCATTTACCACTGTCTGATATGGATGAGGGGCTGGGGAGGGAGGTAGAGCTTTAGGGGGTAAAAACTCTTTTTCCTGGCTCTGCAGTGAATGATTGTGGTAGTACCTGTATCTTAATAGACTGGACAAAGGCGAAATCTCAGGTACTCTGGACATGAGAAGGCATCTTGCACTGTGCCCAACCTTAAATTATTTTATGGAATATGAATATTAAACATCAAGCCTAGCTTACACTGACAGATGAGGTTTAAGTTATGAGCTCTCTGCTTTCTGTGTCAGAGATCTAAACCCATGTTATCTCTGGCTGAAGAACAAGCTCAGTAGCTACTTCTCCACTTTCAGCTTCTCATATTCTCTCTGCATCTCAGACTACAGGCAAACAAAGTCCCTCCATCTTCTGCCTTTCAACTACACAAGGCAACACTGCCTAAAATTTTGGTCTTTCATATTCCATGAGCCTCTGGGAAGTCAATAAATGTCAAAGGAATGTTGGATTATTTATGAATTTATTAGGTCTATGCTACATTTCTGAGAAGGCCTTGTGGCATTTAGTCATCACACTCTTAAAAGACATATCACAGGTTAACAGCACTGTACATATGTAAAAAAAATTTAGATGTTTCCCACACTACAATGCATCAGTATTGTTTTCAGATACTGATTGGAAAAGCACTTCCCTTTTCATTACATCTGTTGCCAAATGACTTGCGCCGTTCTCTTTTTTTTTTTTTTTTTTTTTTTTTNCTTTTCTTAAGGATTCATAAGCAAATTTTAGTGCAAGAAGGAACCAGGCTGGTCTTAGAATTTGTGCATTTCCCACAATAATTTTTCTCTGAATCAGTTTCAAGTCATGAGTGCTCTCATAGCAATGGCCAAAATGAAGAATCTCATCAGGATGATGCTTAAACCTTTTGGTAAGATTCAGGTAAAGATTTATGGCTCTAGCATTGGTAATAGCATCTTTCTGGCTGCACAGTTGGTACTCTGTGATGAATTGCAGACCCCACTTACACAGTTTGACCAGGCATACTCTGGCACTCAGCTTTGGCTACTTACAGACAGGGTCAGCTCTGCCTGCCCCACTGAATCTGAATCAAATGGTGCAGACAGCAGCTTTCTCCTAAATCTGGATGTCCCACCCATGAATGTGATAAGCACTCTGTTGTCATACCCTGCTGAAAATCACACAGCATCAACAGCCTTTGAAATAGAAGTTATGTCCACTGCACCCTAACCCATAATTTCTGGGTATCCCTTGTTTCGACTGTAGGATGTATTTTAGAATTCAGCTGGATTTGGCTTCTGGCTCATCTTTTGATTTGGATGGCAATAGCAAACTGTCTCCATTAGTGATGCTACTAATGGAATGTCAGAATCTGTAGCTTCTCTGGTTTCAGAACAGTGTTACAAGGCTAGAGTCTACACAGAAATGGAAACGTGTGGCTTGTGTAAAATGAAAAGCTTTGCAATGAGCAGAAAGCTGGGAGTCACGTATAGCATGCTCATGCTGGACTTGAGAAGATTGGCCAAGGACACTGTTGATTAATTCTTTTCCTTTAATGAAAAGCTAATATGTGATTGTTATTATCCCAGCAGGAGAAACAGCTTTCTATGTCTTATCTACATTCAGTAAACACCCAATATGTGGCTTATCAACCATAAAAGGACAAAATGTTATGCCTTATGCCTGGATTCAAACCACTAGTTCACGGGCATTCCAATACTTCAAATATGCTGTGCTCAGACTACTGAGCCATGTCTTCTGAAATCCATCATCTGCTGCAGTGTGATAGTTAAAGCTGGTAAACTGGTAATGCTTATTTAATGAATTCTAATAACTTGTTTTTATGAGTAATCTGTCAGGAGGCCCCATTCTCTTTATGCATTTGTCCATTGATCTGTTTATGTGAACAGCTTTCGCTCTCTTGTTTACAAATTACTCTCAGATTGTGTTGTTCTCCATTTAGAAAGTGATGGCAGTCGAGTGGACAAGATGATGTTTTTGATCAGATAATCGATGTCCAGATCATTTGTGAGTAACAGGAAGTAAATCAGAGGCCTTTCAAAATTGTCCCATGGCTATTACTGGCCACTGGCATGTGTGGTGACACGTTTTTTCTCCCAAATCACCCATGTACACAAATACATCATTTATGACTATTTTTGAAATATTAGGAAAAGCTGGCACCGTGCTAAAAGTAGAACAAATATCAGCTAATGGTTTGTTGTTGTTTGATATTGTTTTTAAGCCTTCTGGATAAGTGTTGGTTACTTTATAGGCCAGACAGGGACACAAGAACAGATTGCCCAGGTGATTCTGCAATAAGACATAGTGTAAGTTACATCTGGGGCAGCAAGGAAGAGAAATGTAAAAGGGAATAAAGGTTACCTCCAAGATATTAAATACAGGCAGATCCACATCTTGATGGCATACTCACTTAGATGGAAACACATTCACCTAAGTGTGCATAAAATATTATTACTTTTTTAATGGGTCAATTTAGCAGTATGCCCAAGAATTCCAAGGTCAATTATTTGTATTTTTCATTACTGTAGATAATAAATAATATGGCTGCCAATGTCATTGGGGTACCATTTTACTGAGTATGAAGGTGGAATGCTATAGGACCTGCAAGGAGGTGATAATTTCTGGCAGCACAAGACTGCAGTCAACTGGGAAAGGAGTTTATTACTGACAGAATTTTTACTATGCTGGCTGTAAGTTTATTAAGCAGTATACTGCATAATTTCTGTCAGCATATTGTGTCATTTTCTGAGCTATATAATAATATTGCTTTGAACTTCTAAGTGCCTTCCATTTCTGTAGCTTCCTAAAAAGTTATACCCATCTTCATTGCCATGGCACCTCAGAGAGGCAAAGAAATATTTTCTTCCTCCTGGGAGATCAATACTACTTTTAGCAGTGAAAGCGAAGTGAAATGAAAGGCTCAAAATCAAGCTAAAAGTTTGTCAGGACTGGCCTTGCAAAGGAAGCAGCATCTTGTGTCTTAGCTGCTGGATTGACAGGTCTCAAAGCAGCTGGTCTTCACCACAGACTTTCTGCACAACACTTAAGGAAATTCCTTTTGCTTCACTTCTGCAGATATGACTATTTCCTGCTCTTGCTCTTGTGTCTTGTAGGAATGGGTTCTTTGGGGCAGTATGCTTTCTGGAGTGTGAAATGGCGGGTTCTTTGAGCTCTAATCACCAAAACCACCCCCTCCAACCCAAAATAACAAGGTGTGTTTACAGGAGTGCCATTTTTCCTTAGGCAGTAATAGAATGGCTTTCCTTGTGAAGTGCAGCACAACCACAGTTTCTCCTGTGTCAGCTGGTTGAGTCATCTGAGGGAGAAAGCAGGTTTGGCTTTCTCAGAACGTGCCTAGAGCACCATCACTTGGGCACCCTCAGGTCTCCAGTGCTCATAAGCTGGCCAGGACTTGGACAGGAAGCCTCTGAGGGATACCCAGGATGCTGCAGGCCACTGAGTGGGAGATTTCTCTCACTGGCCTATGTACCAAAAGTACACAGAGATGTTAGGATGCAAGGTACCTGCTCACTAACCGTCTGTAAAATTTGGTATTACGTAAATCCTCATGATCTGTAGGGCTTGATTAATCAGTGTCAGGCTTTGCAACATTCAGGCTTTGAGCCCTGCAGCCTCCAATAATGTTCACTGTGTCCTGTTTACCTGCTCTGATTCCTGATCATGGATACACAATCTTCTTCCTCGTTGTCTCTGTGGTGTGGTTGGGTTCCAGCAATGGGTGTGGTGAGCAGGGCCTCTTTCATATAGAGTACTGGGATTACAAGTTTGATATTCACTGGATTCTTTGTGATGCTTCATTTCCAGCTACAGAAACAACCCACCCACTTTAGAGTGAAACAATCTCACTTTCTCTCCATGGCAGAGCAGATGACTCAGGACAGAGGGAGAAAAATAATGTCCACCTTCTCTATCCTTCTTGTCCTTTTGCTATAGAACCTTTGAGTCTATTATTTAGTCAGGACTGTAAGGGAGCCTTGCAGAACTCTTTTTCATATCTTTATCTGAGGGAAGGAATTAAAAGGTTTTTATCAAGATAAAATAGAGTAGCATTTTCTCTAATTTGTTTCCATCCCTGTCAATGCTGGGCATGATAAGATTACATTTTCTGCTTTTGCTGGAGTTTTCCTTCAAGAAAAGGGCTAAGGAAGGGATTAGCAGGGCTCTAGTGGTTCTAGAACAGTCATAATTGAAGAGGTAAGGTCTGGTTCTCTAATGAAGCTTTCCTCATTTTCAGGATTACCTCCCAATTAAGGCACAGAGCAGCAGTTGCTGTTCTGCTTTGTAATATCAGAGTGATAGGGAAATCTTGTGAGCTTTAAAAGCCCTGCTCAGATTTGATTCAGGAGATACTTTTAGGATTAATTAAATGTATAGATTGAGCACCCACAACTTGTGGATTTGAGGAAGAGATTTAGGATGAACAGCACCTCAGTTCTTGTCAAGCTGTAGCAACCATATTTCATCAGACTGATGCTTTCCTTTTTGTCTCCTTTAGCTCATCTATTCTGCCTATTTATCTACTTTTATTTTAAATAGGGCTATTGCAAACTAGTAGGAAAAAAATATTTTTTAACTTTTGATACGTCTTGTAGAAGCAGTACATGTGTTTTATATCAACACAGAAGAGAGGAAAAAGTCCCTGGGACTTGGTATTTACCCATCAAACCAAGTAACAGAAGTAAATCACAGAGAGAGATATTCCATTCAATAGTCCTGCTTTTTACAGAAGACAGAATTCAGAGCCTTGCAGAGGGGGAAGTACTGTTGGCTGATCTCAAGTGGAAAAAGTGAGGGAAGGAGATTAAACTTGAGGATAAAACACCTACTTTGATGAGAAATAGGTTAAGTAATGCTCTGCTTTTCAATTATGTTACAGCAGTAGGTACTGAAGCCTGCTCATTAGTTGAGGCTATAAAATGCCACTTTTATTGTGTCATTTTTCTTTCAAATATTTGCCCGATGGGCTTGTGAAACGTTTAAGCTTTCACTGCCTGAAATTCCCACTGGCTGTCCCAAAGAAAGCTTCTCTTTCCAGCTTTATACTCAGAAATGTCAAATCCACACCTGCTAGCTGTCCCTCTCTAAAACAGTGCTCAGTACTAACCTTTTTCACATCCTCCTTGTGAAAAGAAACATCATGCCAACTCACCCTCCTGCTGGCCATCAAATCTGAGCTGACTCTGTGGGTTCATTGCCAGACAGCCCTCTGGGTCAGTCTGTCCTGGTGTCTTACTCCTCACTGAACTCTTCAGCCCCCTGAAGCTATTATTGGCTCCATTTTTCTGCACAAAATGAGCATGTGACAGCTCAGTTTTATTTCGGGGCCTGAGCTCTTGCTTTATTAATCAAACAGTAACTATTTGCCT
The DNA here is from genome assembly GCA_013186435.1 of Turdus rufiventris. NCBI lineage: Eukaryota > Metazoa > Chordata > Aves > Passeriformes > Turdidae > Turdus > Turdus rufiventris. The sequence continues at coordinate 7,124,613 of PYHW01010789.1, read as the reverse complement.
TATATTTAGTACTTGTCTAAGTCAATAACCATCACCTTTCTTAGCCCTAAGTGTCACATTTTGCTTTGCTAGTCACAAGGTATCAGAACTTGTCCTGGTACTTGGGGACTCAAACAAAAGTAAATCTCCTTACTGGCCTGTATTTCTCTCCCTTTTACAGGTGTGCATTCTTTCTGTGATGTCAGAAAGTTTGTCTTGGGGGATTCATACTTTATTCAGCTATCGAGATGTGAGGATTTAACTGTTGTCGCTTTTTGCAAGTGATCCCTTGGACTTTGTAAGAGTTGCCATGCAAACAACTATGTGTTTCCACAGCATTCTGCGTGACATGCTAACTGCTATAGAGGACGTGTGTACTGTGCCTTCAATGTATTCCCAGCTCTATTAAGAACAGGTAATCAGTGTCACAGTAAAGATATATGTCCTTTCTGCTGATATTTTCACTTGTTGTGGGCTATAGACTAACAGAATATTATCCTTTAGCCTGTAACTGGTGACTTCTGTTTGCTGAATAATAACTGACTGAATTCAGACAACCCAATGAAGTAAAAAGCAAAGAGCTGTGAGCATTGCATTGCCCCCTTTGTGTGTTACTTGATGGTTTTCCTGGTCTGATAATTATCTAATGCAATAATAGAGAAAAGGTCAGAGATATTGTGAGGCTGCTTCTGAACGTAATTTTTCAGCTCATTTTTGGCATGTCATGTATATAATCTGCCAGTGATGAATATTTGCATTTCATTGCCATGATTTAGGAGGGTTTTTTTTGCCTGTACTTCAAATTGCTTCCAGTGTGCTTGCAAAATGTGCTTTGCAGCAATGAAATGCACTTTGAGTTCATTTTACAAATTTGATTTTTTTTCTCCCCCTTCACTTCTGGTGTCAGTCTGGTGTAGAGGCAGCACAAAGGAGGTTGCAGAGTAGGAGGGAGTATGTAGAAGATTTGTAACTTAATAAGAATAAAGAATATAGTTCAGTTTATAATATCATCAAAAAAATCTACTTCTCTGCAGAGATTAATGTTCAGAGGTTTTTAGCCTGTGTGCTTGTACATGATCACAGTGAATTACTATTATTATTAAATCTACAGAGAGGAGGGAAGCACTAGGGAGTAAACATAGTGTTTCTAGATCCCTGCAAATACAAAGAAGCTTGTAGGACAGACAGCACACGGCATGAGAGGTGCTCAGAGGTGTTTGTTTTGATAGTGCTCACAGTGTTTTTGTCTCAGAAGCAGTGTTAGTATGCAGGGCAAACCATACATCTGGTTTCAGTCATCTTGCCTGAGAGCAAGTTCAGTGCCTTGTCTGGAAAGGTTTAGAATAAAGGAGGTGGTAACAGCTTTTATAAGTTAAAGATAGGGTTTAAATGTATCTTCAGGGACATCTGTATGCCAGGCATGTTCCACTTTGGATTCAGGCAATGGACTCACTCCAGAGTGGTGAGCACACACATAGTGCTGTGAAGACACCAAGTGCTTTAGGGGGCTGCATCTTCTTGCAGATAGATCTTATATCACCTGTCAAAAGCATGGGTACTATTGGTCCCATAATTCAGGAGTTTGGAGCCTTAAACCTGACAGTATTTAAGAGGTATTTGGACAATACCCTAATAAATACCCTAATAATTTACCTTTCTATCAGCCCTGAATTGGTTAAAAAGTTGGACTAGATGATTATTGTGGGTAGCTTCAAAATTAAATATTCTGTTATAATCCCTTCCAACTGAAATATTCTATTCTATTCTATTCTATTCTATTCTATTCTATTCTATTCTATTCTATTCTGTTCTGTTCTGTTCTGTTCTATTCTATTCTATTCTATTCTATTCTATTCTATTCTATTCTATTCTATTCTATTCCTCTCTCTATGGCTCTAAGTAAAATATCTTATAGTTTGTTTCTTACTTATGGAGTTCTTGTGTGGCTCTCTCTCCTTCAAATGATTTTTTTTAATGTAATAGTTCAAGAAAAGAATCCCTAGAGGTTTTTTATGTATCATTATATCTATTGACAGCAGAAACAGTTCCCACCCTTAAAATTTGTAATCTAAGTAGAAAATTCAGTCTTTTTTGAGAGCTGATCTCTTTCTTCATTTTGGAGTGTTTGGTCATCTTGTCCCAGTCCTAATTGAAGAAGTATGAGATCTTCTGCTTATTATTAGTGTAAATTGTATGTTTACAAAGAAATATGGGAATGTAATTGAAAAGCAATGAGAATAATCAAAAGCCTAGAGAAACATGGGTTGTGAGGAAAAAAAATTAATGTGTGGCTGTTTGATCTTCTAATATGTATAAAAGATTGCTGCAAGAGGAAGGCCATAATTCATTTTCCATGCCCAGGGCACAAGTAATTATGGCTTTAAACTGCAATTCTGAATCTCTCTGAGCATTCTCCATTGGCTTGTATTTCTTTCAAGTATCTGATTACTCACCTATTTGGTATTCTCATAAAACGTGCTCTGGTCACAGCTATGCAGTGTGATTCCACCAATGAACTCTCTGTGACTCTGACAGGCTGATATGGAGCAGCTCTCTGATCTAAGTGCAGGTGGGGCAGAAGTCTGGTGAAGGTTGAGCAGGGAGCTCGAGAGCAAGCAGAGGGAGGACTTTGGATCTGGGACTCCATCATGACTGATATAGGAGAGGGCAAAATATTAGCCTGAAAATGAAATCACCATTCAGAATTCTCTCACCTCTGAGAGCTTGACTTTAGCATCTTTCTCTTTGCCTCTTCGCCTCTTCATGACCTCACTGATAACCATCACATGGCCCAACCCTAATCATGACACGTGTACCCTGTTCAGTGGTCTGTGGTGGGTCAGGAAGCAGTTGGGCTCTCTGCTCTGATAGCTAGCAATATGAATGTTATCTGTGACTGAAGGAAACCTTATACTGCTTTTTAATCTGTTGGACATTCTACTTGGAAGGAGGAGCAATTTTTCAGCTGCAGGAAAACCATAAAAAGGAAATATTGTGTTGCTGTTTGACTGAGTTTCACACTGATAAATGGAAACAGTCAATGGAAGTTACCAGCCTGGGAACATCTATCTTCCATTTTTCCCATGTGAAGATCCCAAGTCTCAAATGAGATCAACTTTATTGGGAAAATGAACTAGAATGATATGGTGGTCTACTTCATACTGCTTGCAAGACTTGTAATCAGAGCGGTCTGGATAATACTGATATCAGTCTTTGAGGACCTTCTCATTGTGACAGACTACCTGCTGATTCATATAATCACATCTGTCGTATCTGAAATCCTGATTTGGAAACTTTTTCTTTTCCACTGAAAAAAGGTGGAATTAATTTTGGTTGTGTATTTAGTGGTACTGCTTGGGGCTACTCACATTCATCTGGTAACCTTTAGCAACAAAAGTTGTGAAAGAAAGGGAGCTATAGATGTGTGACACCTTTTAGTAATGTCATCCCTAAAACACAGTATCTTCCATAACAATTATTCCATCTGCTGTATTGAAAATAATCTCTTAGGCTGCATTTCCCTCATAAGAATGATACAGATGTAGGTAGCACTTCCTTGGCTGAGGATTTGGCTCACATTACATTTCCTCTACATTCCAGTCCCTGGATCTATCCCCATCTGGATCACATTCCAGCATGTCTGGCACTGGTACATGTCTGCCGCTCTCCCCTTTCTCAGTCAAAGGATTGGGGGAAGAGGAGTGTCTGTTCTAAATTATAATTCTTTTTGCATTATTCTTGATCTAAAAAGGAGGCTGTATTTGTTCAGAATCCAGCAGGAATTGAAGACTCTTTTTGAGATGGAGAATAATATCCAGGAAGAATTTAAATATAAGGAACTCAACAGGAGTCTCAGCTCCTTTATCACACAGTGGGTTTGAACTCACTGTTAGCACTCAGAAACTATGTTTGATCTTGCTATGCTGTTATGTAGATTATGCAGCTCACCAAACTGTGATTGCTGTTGGTTTTATGCTGTAAGTAACCAAGCTTGATGCAGCACAATTGCCCACAGCCTTTAGGCCAAGTTGTCATAGCGCAGTTATTGGTGAGGTACAAGAGAGCATCTCTGAAGGGTCCTGAAAAATAGCTCAGGCTGAGATTGACTACAGGCCAGTGCTTTGTAGCTTGTGATTCAACTGGAGCCTCTCACTGAGAGATCAGGCTCCAGGCTCAGCTGGAACAGATTCGAGTTCTGTGTACAGGGACTGGAGAAAGCAGATGGGCATTCATCATATCCACAGAATCTTAAAAACCCAGCTTTACAGGATTTGCATATAGCTGATGGGGCATTTGAAGCTTAAACCCAGAAGGATCATGGGGAAAAAAACCCTTTACATGCAATAATATCTTTCCAACCCTATAGCTTCTAGCACAACTGCTTCCCTGCTCTATCCTGCCTCTTTTTCTTTTTGGGAGGGAAATGGCTCCCTTTTCAGTTTGGTGGTAAATAGAGCTGATGCCTGAAGTCAGGATGTTTTTAGCCAAAGGAACAATACTATAAAAAGAATGATCCACACAAACAACCTTGGTTACTGTAATTCAGAGTCTTGAAACATGTAAAGAAATTAATTTTGGGAATTCCTTTGCAAACAGGTAGACCAATCTAATCCAGAATCTGCAAGGTTTTGCTATCTTTTTCCAAGATTTACAACAGTTTGCTTATCTTTTTCTGTTTCCTGTTTTGCATTTGGAATTAGTCTGTGCTGATGCAGAAAGCACTGAACTGCTGCAAATGGATCCTGATATTTTTATTCTGAGCAGAGGCAGCAAAAGGGGGAAGTCTCATGTAAGTCTTCCCTGAAGATCCAGAAAATGCCTCAAAGCCCAGAGACAGACAAGAGTAGCCATAAATACTCACACCAGGCACCACCCTGACATGAACGAAAGCCCCGCAAAGAATTGCTGTGATGCTATTGCCACAGTAAGAAGAACTGAAAAGCTTCCATCAGAGACTTCGTGGTGCTTTTCAGGCAAATCTCTAGATATTGAAGAAATGTGTGTCTCTGCTTGTTGTAGGGCTTGAGGAGGTTTAGTGACTGTGAAGCCATGAGAAACAGCACCATGACTCTGTGCACTGCTCTTCCCTCCCTGTATGCTCCACTTAAACTAGAAAGAAACTGATAATCAAACCCAGTCTTACAAAATCCTGACAATTTCCACATAGATACTGAAACAAGAGAACCTCTGCTTTGCATCCCTGCCTAAAACAGCCTTAGAGAATCACTGTCCATTTTAGTATTTGGTTTACTCTTTTTCCATAATAAAATTGTCCCTGACTATTTTGTGTTTGGATGTACTGAGTACAAATGAGAATGCACTCTTGGCAGTACAGATAAGTAAACAATTTAATTGCATTTCATATATTTACTTCAGACCAACTTCAATGAAATAAATGCACAAACAAACCCTTTAGACACGAACATGAGTACAGACACCTTTGTGATCAGAAAACACCAGCACACAGAGAGCTGGTGCTCCTTTACACTTACCTAGAGCCACACAAGCTGCACCAAAGAGGCATAACCATATTAGTCTTTTGGGATGGTGGAAATATCCTGCTGAGTTTCACCTCTGCTCCACCTGATTTTCCTGGTCTTCTGCAACCTGTATTATTTTTGTAAGTAAGAGGAAACAATTTGCTTGCTAACATTACACTGTTTTAAATAGACTTTCAGGTATAGATTTTCCATAAACCTAGAAATCAGCCCAGCCTATCTGTTGGCTATTAATTCTGAAATTTATTAGCTCTCCACATCCATTTCAGATACAAGCACAGTCTTAATTGCTCCATTTTTATTCTCACAGAAGATGCAGTAAATCTTAATGGCTGTGCTTCAAACATTAAGATGTAATGTAGTGGTTGTAGGAGAAAAGTATTCAAAACACATTAAATTTATAAGTACTTAATAACATTTCATTTTCAGGCCGTTCATCGGAATTTGTTTTGAGTTTGAAAGAATAAATGTTGCAAGACTTTCTTATAGAGACATCCAACTGAAACACCTTTTCCCCCCAAACTTAAGATTTCTTTATAACATTTTCCTAACTCCTCCTCCCCTTCTGAGACTTTCAGAACTGTGAAAACAATTTTTTTTGCTTCAATTATAATGCTAGTTCAGAATGTGTTATTTTGGCTACATTACCAGCTCACATACAGTTTGTTTATAGCTCTCTGCAAAGCCATTTTAATAAGGTCATATTTGCAATTTAAATTAACTTTAATATTTCTTGCAAACTCCAGTTCTGTTTGTTTATGCAGTGGGTAAACATACTCAAAATTTATTGTTTTAAAAATACATTCCTTTGTTTCATTTTCAAATTGGTACACCAGGTAGTAAACAATCTTGACTTTATATATTTTCTTGTGTGAAAGGAAGAAAACTTTTTTTTTTTTTTCAGGAAGAGAAGAAAAGAATGTGAAAAAGTGAGAAAGAATGAAATCAGTTATTCAAAATGGAAATTTCATCTGAAGAAACAATACACAATGAACAATTTATTTTACAAGTGAAAACCTTTTTCCGCTTGCAATTTTTTTTCCCCCTAGGAATTGCTGCTTTAAAGATTTGTTAAATCATGTGTAAAAACAAATACTCACATATGAATATCTTAGGAGTCTTCACTGGTAATTTTTATTTCCATAGTGGAACTGAATCTTAAATTTGGGCAGTCATTCATGACACTGATACCATTTGTTTTCCTTTCAATTTGATGACCTTTTTCTTTCATGAGAAATTTTTCTTTCATCCCTATTTATATCAACTACAGATATTTTCAAAGCCTAGCATTTTAGCAGCTAATGCTGCACTCCTCACAGAAGACACTACTGTGAAGCCTGAACATGAAAGACATTCAGTTTTGCAATTCAAAAGATTTGGAAATTAAGATTTTTTTTTTCCTCAGATGTTGATTTGAATATATAATACCTATTAGGTGGTAGTCTGCCAACAGGAATGTGAACCTTTTTAGATGAATTTCTGCTAAAAGGTTCCTGAAACAGTGTGAAATAATTGTGTTCATTTTCCACTACCTTTGTTGACCAGTTAATGTTTGACATTGTCTTCTTTCTATGAAAGCTATGTAGCTGTTTTGTAGATCAAATGCATGACCTGATTCCTACCACTTTGAGCTAGTGGAGTAGCCCTAATATCTCACTAGCTGCAAATTAATTTTTTTTTCTGAGTGCTAGAAAAAAATGTGAAACATTCTTGGCTGGAAGAGTAGTTTCAAGCAGACTCTCAGCTCTTCTCTTAGAGTATGTTGATGCCTCACACCTGACTGACCCAGCCAAAAACCTGTTCCTTAAGCCAAGAGCCAAGCTGCTGCAGAATACCTTGTTTACAGATCTGGAATGTACTATGGATAGATCTGAAGTGACAGGTCTTGGTGTCCTGGCACTGGTAGGCAGGTGTGACAGATGTTCTTGCGCTCAGAGGAGTGCTGCTATTGCTGCAGTCTGTTGCATCCGGGGCCACTGTTTCTCCCTCCCTCCTTTTCTGCTTCCTGCCTGAAGGAAGGCAGGGGTGACAGGCAGGTCTGTGGGCTGGGAAGCTTTTTGATCTTCAGAGACAGCCAGTAGAGAGGCCACGCAGCATGTGTGAGTTTGTGCCTGTGGACATGGCTGTGCTGAGGAGAGAGGTTGCTAACCAACCTAGCTATGAAAGATGTTGTGTTACTTGGATATTTCAGAAATTCTAGCTTTATGTCGCTGTTTGTGTGATTTTTTTTTAACCAGCCTACTAGCCATTTTTAAAACAGAGATAAACATAGCTTTCTTGTGAGGTTAAATGCATAAGGGTGTGAAAAACAGAGCAATTTTTCAGGCAGGAATAGGAAAGAGGGGGAAAAGTTTGGGAAGCTCAAAGGAAGAAATTGGAAGATGCTAGAGGAGGTGACACAGAGGTGATGTTTGGGATTTATTTCCCTTAAAAATTATTCTGTTTTGTTGTTTTTAAGAAGATAATTTCATTCTGCTTTGAAGAAATACAGCTCTTGAGATCATTTGTCTCTAGCAGCAACAGCAGTAAGAACTAGAGGCATGGATACAGATTTTCAAGGCAGTGATAACCTTTGCCCTGCTTTGTTCTGATTTGCCTGTAAGTGGCTTGGCAGAAATATGGATATTGGTGAGGGCAGAGATTTATCTTGAAGCTATTAAAAATGAAGAATTTTGGTTCATGAAAAGACTGAGCAATAAGTTTCCATCAAAGCATCTTTTTAAAAAATGAACTCAGTGAAAAATTGAAGTTCATAAAAATGTGTTTTGACCAACTTCCTTTCTCGAGAAAATTTCTGATGTGAAGTTTGGGTCAGACCTCCACAGAACAGTGAATGACCAATTCTTGACAAAGTAACCAGTAGCTTGATCCTTAGACATTGAACTAAACCCTGAAGTTTGCACAAATCATGGAGCTGACCTATTCTAC
>PYHW01010789.1:7098947-7116158 GCA_013186435.1 Turdus rufiventris | reverse complement strand
GACTGTCTGTGTTTCTGACACAAGTTTACAGGAGAAGAAGCTGATTTCTTCCCTGGGGCTTCTTCTCTTGAGGAAATATCACTCTTCTGGTTTTCCCACGCTACACCTGGTGCATCAGAGCTTGCCATGTATCATTGCATCTTCTTAGGGTAGCATGGCAATTTTGTTTCTGGTTGAGTCTATTAATTAATTTCATAATTATGCATGCTATTTTTCTTCTCTGCTCCCTGTCTACCTGTGCATTGCCTAAGACTGCAGCACTGAAGTTTTCACCTGGTGAATTCTAACTCTTTGTTGTTGGTATCATTGTAGGATATATTTAATAATTTGTTCAGACTTTGGAGGTTGAAGAGATAGGTTAATCCCATTTAAAATGTAATATCTCTCAAAGCATTTAAAATCCAATTTAACAGTTCCAAAACCTGGCTCTTACTGTGAGCACAAATAAGAAAAAAGCTATGCTACATAAGATGTCTTGCTGAAACATGACCCACACTCCTCTCCACCCTTAATAAGTCAGTGGGAAGAGATAGGTTTGTCCCTGGGATACTGTTACAGTGTAGATATCATTAAGGAGGTAAAATTGCTTCGAATATTGCTACTGAAGTTTTCTGCAATGTGGAGAAATAAGAAACAATTGCAATTACACCTTGGTTAGGTTAAAAATAAAAATACCCTCACAGCACAGTATTCCAATCCACATTCAGAGTCTCAAAAATATTAGGGCAAAAGTATCCATTGGGAGCAGTCTGATAACATTTAAGAATAGTTTCCCCATTCTGTGTTTTTTTGTTTTGTGGTGGTTTTTTAAAATTAAAATAGTTTTTCTTTTCTGGTTTTCATTTTCTACAGTCCCACCTTCACATAATCACAGGATGGTCAGGATTGGAAGTGACCTCTGGAGATCATCCATTCTAACCCCCATGCTAGAGCAGATTCACAAACAGCAGGTTGCACGGGATTGTACCCAGACAGGATTTGAATGTGTCCATAGAAGGAGGCTCCACAGCCTCTCTGGGCTGCCTGTCCTGTTGCAGCAGTTCTCTCATTAGGGACGGAAATTAGTCAAGACACAGACTCTCATTCAACAACATGAAAAGGGTCCCAGTTTATTCTTCTTTACAGCTTAGCCATTCTGACTCTGACTACAGCAAGCTCCTACTGCAGGGTCCAAATGCAGACTCTGACAGCTGGCTATTCCCTGCTGGGCTGTGGCTGCAAGTATTGGTTTGCAGACTCTGCACACAGCCTTTACCCAGCTCAGCTGTGACTGCAGGCTCTGACTCCATCACAGTCTGACCTCAGAGCTGATCTTTTATAGCATCAACTCTCTTCCTTATTTCATTCTTCTTTGTGTCTCTCTAGATTGTTTCTTCTTCCTCAGAACTTCTATAGTCCATCAAGGTCCTCTTCCTCCAAGATCCTCCTGACCACCCAGCCCACCCCTTTTATCGCATTTATCTTTATTAGTCACATTAGTGACCCATTAAGGGTAAGGCTGTTCCTCTTCTTAGGTAATTAGTACAACTGTGATTTACTAAGGGTGAGGTTGCCTGTAATCTCTTCTACACCTCCACTGTTCCAGTACTCAGTCACCTACACACTAAAGATGTTTTTTCCTCATCTTTAGATAGGACTTCCTGTACCCCTGTTTGTGCCCATTGCTCCTTGTCCTGTCACTGGGCATCACTAAAAGGAGCCTGACCCCATCTGCTGACATCTCCCTTTAAGAAATTTGTAAACATTCCTAAGGTCTCCTCTCAATTTGAACAGGCCCAACTCTCTCAGCCACTCCTCATAAGGGAGAAACTCCAGTCTCTTAACCATGTTTGTGCCCTTCTCCTGGACCTTCTCCTGTAGTTCCTTGCCTTCTGCTGAGGAGTCCAGTACTGGACACAGCACTTCAGATGTGGCCCCACCAGTGCAGAGTAGAGGGGCAGAATCACTTCCCTTACCCAGCCACGCTTTTCCTAATGCATCCCAGGATATCCCTGGGTTCTTGGCCACACTGCTGGCTCATGCTTATCTTGTCCAACAACAAGTTGTCTTAGCCTGTCTCTCATCTATACCGTCAAGAAGGAGAACTGAGACTGACTGGAAATGAAAATTATTTTGGAAGATTCTCCTGGGAAGCTCATGCTGTGGGTATGTGGTATATGTATGGTACATTTCTTCCTTCTGGATTACTAGTTGAGGATCAAGAACTTTCATGATTTTCTCTGCATCTGCCCTGTTTAGATTTTGATGCCTTTTTTACATTAAAATATCTTGTTTATATCAACTTCTGAGTCTGTTGATGACTTTAATCTGAACTTGGACTTAAAATTAGTTTGGAGGGTCATATTTTCAAAATGAAATGTGCTGGAAAAATTTCAAGAGTGTGTTCCTCCCTTGACTCAGATGAACTATCATCACATGTCAGTGAGAATTCTCAGTGGCTATGTGTATTACATCTTCTTTTCTTTTGCTAATAAATTGAGCACTCAGGAATGGCCACTGTTGAGGGCAAAGTGCCAATCTTGATCAACCAGTAAAGCCATTCACCTGAGGAAATGTCATATTTCAATGAAGATAATAACCCATCTGTTCAGTTATCCTTTATTGCTCATATTTTTTCATCTCACTTATCACAAAGGGTGAGTGATGTAGGCTTTTCAATCCATTTGCTGCTGCTTCTTCTCCCCTTCCACTAATATATTACTAGTACTAATTCTTTTTATGTGATTCTTCTGCCTTGCGAGGTAGGAAGACTGAGTGATATTGGTTGGCTGTATAACAGTAGTTGAGGTTACATGAAGAATAAATCTTTGTTGTTTGACTGTACAGTGAAAAAAAAATAAGTTTTCCACATTTTGAAATGTACAGTACAACCATATTTAATAATCCCTAAAGAGATAATTATCAGTAGAATATTTATCAGAATATAATTATTGGCTGAAGAACAAAAAGAGGAAACAAGTGGTCATGACCTGTGAAATAGCTGTGGAGCAGAAGTCAATGTGAACCACCTCTTCTTGCACTGAAATGCATGCTGAAAACCTGCTTGCAAGTAGAACATATGGAATGTTTTGATTCCTATCACGTTGGAGCCTCTTATTATCTTAGGCCTGTGTCCAGTGTTAAGGGCGCTAGGTGTAGAGTAAGGAGTCTGGTATTGTATTCCTGGCTCTGCAGCTGACTTTCTACATCACCTTACTTGAGTTATTTAACCTCCATGTCTTAAATTGTCTTCAAAATAAAGATAATTTTACCATGGATGTTGAGATTTATGTATCTGTGATCTCTAATGACCAGGCTGCTTGTCATTATGCTCTTGGACTCTATTTCATGTGTCTTCAGTGACAAAAACTCTGGTATTTAGTCTTAAACTGGTGGATATTCTGGCCTTCCTTTCCCAGAGACATTTATTCATTTGCTGTTCATGCCCCTGTCACAGTGCTGCACAGCACACAATGATCAGTGGCTGCAGTGTAACATATGCCAGCTCCAAAAGGACTTGAGCCAAGAGCACTCAGAATAAGTGAGTTTCTTAATGTAACACACGGCTGATAAAAAGAGGAAGATAAATGAAGCCCCATAATTCATTCACTGTTTGCACTTTCTGGTAGTGAGACATATCAGGTTACTGAGTAGGATTTTAAATGCAACCCTCTTACTATTTGTCATTAACCCCCCTCCAATCAGTTATATAAAATGAAGTGAAAGCAACCTTTAAAAATGAAGTGTAACCAAGCACTACAGTTAAATGAGATCACTTTCCTTTTAGGTTTGTTATTTTCAATCAGACCTTATATAATGAGAATTGAAATTAAATTAAAAAATTCTCTGGTGCAGTAAAAATATAAATGTAAAATACTGTTAATGCTCTTTCACTACACAGTGGCTATCATCATAGCTGTCATTGGAGTTGCTAAAAAACTGATTAGATGAAGCATTGTATCCAGAAGGCCTATGCACACGTTAATGGATTTTTGTGCATTCTGTGGTTAACCAATTAAAATTCACCTAAGTACTGTGGATTTGAAAGTCTGATAGTAGCACAGAATTTATTGATTTCCTGTTTCAACCTAGGTAGTCTACAGTGAGACAGAGCAGAGAGAAAAGCTGAGTTACAGGTGACACAGAAAACTGGTGATGGGACAGCAAGTGTAAATAATTGAGTAAGATGCAACTGTGCATAGAGACAGATGGGTAGGGAAAAGGACAATATGTTGAGAGATATTTCCACTGTCTTCTATAAACTGTTCTTGTAAACTTTTGGCCTTTTTTTCCTGCTCTAACACAGAATGCAGCCCTTGTGAGGGACAAGACAGACAGACACTGATCTCTTCTCTCTGGGGAGCAGTGACAGGACCCAAGGGACTGGCCTGAGGTGTGTCAGAGGAGATTTAGGTTGGATATTAGAAAAAGGTTCTGTACCCAGAGGGTGGTTGGGCCCTGGAACAGAGTCCCCAAGGAAGTGGTCACAGCAGCAAACCTGAAAGAGTTCAAGAAACGTTTGGACAATGCTCTTGGACCCATGGTGTGACTCTTGGGGATGGTCCTGTGCAGGGCCTGGAGTTGGATTCAATGATCCTCGAGGGTCTCTTCCAGCTCAGCTGATTCTCTCATTCTGTGATTCTTATGCTAATTTAAGAAATATGCTATTTTTGACTTCACAGATTAGAGATTTTGAGAACTTTGTGTTATTTAGTAAATCCATGAACAGTGTGAGAGATTTGCATGACTTCAGAAGTGCACTTTCTCTGCCTATGATATCATCAGGTAGGAACAAACATTATACATTGCCCAGTAAGCTGTGAGCATCTGGGAAATTTCATGTAGCAGATTATTTTTCATTTACACTTTCAAGTATATAGTACAATAGTAGGGGGTACTGATTTATGAATACTGAGGTTTAAGTTGGGAGAGAGAGATATTTTATAAGGTGAACAAAATTTTTAAAATGAAGGACATTTCTACTCCTGCCCATGGACATATTCTTTTAATGGAGTAATTCTGTAAGATTGTGTTGAAGTATTTTTCATAACAGAACCTGAGAATTGGTCTTAATGTAGCACCACAAGAGACACGACAGTTTGATTAAACCTAATTTTTATTAAAAATAAGATTTAAGGCCAGGATCATCAAATCTGGTTTATAGCTGACCATCAAATTTTAGTCAGTAATTTATATTTTAAGGCTAATACCTACATTTAAACAACATGCAGTCTTAATTTAAAGCTAACACATGATGGAGATGCTGGTACTGAAGGTGTTTCAGCATCACAGTTGAAGCAGTTCTGTTAACAGCAGCGTGGTTTGATGGGGTCATGACTGATACAGGCAGTAAGAGAAGGCCTTGGGTTAGCAGTGGTCATCCTGACTGATGCATGGCTTGCATTTATACATATGTGTGTGGACTCACTGAGACCCCACTTTGCTGCCAACCAAGCATATTCTCCATTTACTGAACTCCTGGAGCTAAAGGTGCTACAAACACTTAGTTTCAGAGCTGATGAATATGCATGCATGAATGCATGAAGCATGGTGGGTCAAAAAATGTTGAAGGTCTTGCTAAAAGGTAAACCTTATTTCTAGAACAGATTTCTATCAGCAAATTAGTGAACTTAGTGTTAATTTTGTGCTCTAATTTGTCTTCACAAGCTGTTTCATTGAAGGGTTAATGCTTTTGTATCACTGTGTCTCATAATAGTTTTCTTAGGACAGTTGACCTACTGTTGGCACTGTTCTGAAGGTGTCTGTGTTTACACCATCATGTTATACACATCAAACTTAGGTAGTGATGGAAAGATTGCTTTGGGAAGAGGGATAATTCTTTCTCAAAAGATACCATAATATCCCATATCCCTTTGTAGCTCATACAAAGCCTTGCTAGTTAAGATGTGGTTCAGGTTATGAGTATTTATTCATTTTTTATGGCTGACTGATGGTTTGTCTCTGATATTTAGGATCTTCACATGCTAGCCATTTTAGTTGTGATCTGCAGTGTTTCTCTCTATTGAACACAGATGCACATACCAAACTGTATCAAAACACTTTTATTTATTATATTATTTATTATATGTGTTGGTTGGGAAGGAGGAGGATCTCTTTTCCCCTGCTTTTTTCTTCTGAAGTATGGTGAACACACAGTTCTCCTACCAACTGTTTCATCTCTCTTTATTTCCTGGCAGGACAAACTTGTGCTTTGAGGACCAGGCTGACAAATAAGTGCAGCAACTAGGAAGGCACTGAGGAAGTTCACTGTTACCAATATGTGACAATAAGGATGTTTGAAAGCTCCTAGAGATACTTTGTATAGAATTCTCACTTTCAATTTGCAAAAATGCAACAGATTGTCAAATCTAGAAGAGATTGCCTACTAGAAATTCAGAGAAATTAGACCTCCTAAATTTCTCCCTATTTAGTATAGGAAGCATCTGTGCATGTGTTCATATGCCAGGTACAGTTTTGATGGCTGCATTATATGTGCAAGGGCCTTCTACCCCCTTCACTGCTTTTTTTTTATTCAGTAAATTTGACTAGTATGGTCCTGACAAAATAGAGTATAATTCTGAAATGTAGATTTTTTAGTTTCCATCTGTTCAGATATTCCTAGACACCTGATATGTTTTAATTATCTGAATTCCAAATCAAGGACTAATTCAATTTTAATGCCTATTTTGTTGTAGATGAAAAGCCCTTTGCCTTCACAAACAGTGTATTTTAAATGAGTGAAGGTGAGAAGAAGACAGGTTTTCTAAATCTAGTCAGAAATGTTTGCTGTTTGTAGACACTGATTGGACACTTTCAGTGAGTGAAACACAAGGAATTAGAGTGTTGTAGCTGTGTGAAGAATCTGTGTTAATAAATTCAGTGGGTGTCGCCCACCCACAGTCTGCAGATAAATCCAACTTTCTAACTTCACAAAAACTTCCCAAGCAAGGCGTATCTCTATGGCTAACCAAAGCAACAAAATGATTGAAGCAGGAGAGAATGATTTTCTCTTTCTTCCTCCCCATCTCTCATAGAAGAGGAGCATTGCTTGATAAGTTACTGAATTAGAGGATAACTGTTCTTGAGAGCTGTATCTAAGAATGTCAGAGCAGTTCCACTAATGACAATGGCTATCTGAGGGAATATTGTAGCCAGGGCATCACGTCAATAATGAAGTAGTCTAAAGTACTTTTAAATGATATTTCTGCTGACTCTAGTTGAAAATCCATGTCATGTAATAGAGCTGTAAGTGCTATTCTAAAGGTTCTTGTCAAGACACTATTCTCTGAAAGTGAGCAAATCATCCTGAAGGGTGCTCTACTAAATGGATTTATAATGTATTGTTGTCTTAATGTGCATGTCTTCTGACGAACACATTCTGATCTGATTAAGTGCTGATTTTCACTTGCTTTTAAATTACAGGGCAATGATGGCTCTGTGGAATAAGATTTCTGTGACTCATTCAAGAACATCAGTAAAGGAGCACTACAGTTTTAGAGATCTCTGTCTTGGTAGATCTTGTAGGCAGAAAGTTTTCATCAATTAAAACACCTTTTGGTAATTTTTCCACTGCTTTAAAAGCTGGTCTTCTGAAGTCAATGGAAAGTATTCTATTGATAATAATGGGTTAAGTCTTGGGTAAGGTATGTGCTAATGGATTATCATTACAAGAGGAAGTAAGATTGATTTACCTGTGAAGCTGTTTGCAAGTTTACCATTAGGATCATCTTCTTCACAAACTCCAGGACTTGCTTCACTCTGTAGTATTATCATGGATGTTTTTCTCTTCTGCATGTTTAAACTCTTATTATATTTAGGAAGAAATATCCTTGATTTGGCTTTTGGCAAGCTGTAGAGGGTACTCATATACAACTACTGATTTAAAATTTTGGAGTCAGAAAAAGGACACTCCAGATGGCACCTTTTTGTGTATAAAGAGTACAATATGCTTTTTGATTGTGTGGAAGTGTACTTTTCTGTCTTTATTATAGCATTATGTGTCATTTTCTGCATAATCCTGACGTTTTTCCAAATGCTGCTCTACCAATTCTAGCAATGGAATAACTATTTTTTGTTTGCTTTTTAACTGCAGTTCCTTTTAGAATTAGCCCTTCTTTTCATAGGTAATTGTTAATTTACTTCTAAAGGAGGATTAATTCATTAATTAATTCCCTGAGAACCAGCTTCACCTCTGTGCCTGGGAAAATCATGGAACAGATCCTCCTAGGAGCTGTGCTAAAGCACAGGGAGGACAGGGGCATGATTGAAGAGTGTCAGCACAGTTTCAGTGAGGAAAGTCCTGCCTGACCAAGAGTAATCCCTGGTATCAGCACAGACTGGGGGATGAACAGATCAGAGCAGCCCTGCTGAGAAGAACTTGGTGGTGCTGGTGGATTGGAGGCTGGACATGACCCAGCCATGGGCACTCCCAGCCCAGAAACCCAGTTGTGCCCTGAGCTGCAGTGTGGGCAGGATGGCAAGGGAGGGGATTCTACCCCTGCACTGTGCTCTGGTGAGACTCCACCTGCAGTGCTGCATCCAGCTCTGGGGTCCTCAGCACAGGAAGGACATGGACCTGTTGGAGCAAATTGGGAGGAGGGGCACCAAGGTGATCAGAGGGATGCTGCAACCTCTCCTGTGAGCCAAGGCTCAGAGAATTGGGTTTGTTCATCCATGACCTAAGTATGGCCTTCCAGCAGATGAAGGGAGTTTACAAGAAAGATGGAGAGAGACTCTTTGCAGGGCCATGTAGTGAGAGGACATAGAGCAATGGTTTCAAACTGAAAGAGTGTAGGTTTGGATTAGTTGTTAGGAAGGAATTCTATCTGTGAGGGTGATGAGGCACAGGAACAGGTTGCCCAGAAAAGTTAGGAATGTCCCACCCCTGGCAGGGATCAAGGCTGGAGTCTGAGCAACCTGATCTGGTGCCAGGAGGGCTGGAACTAGCTAATCCTTAAGGGCCCTTCCAACCCAAATCACTCTATGATTCTGTAATATGAAGTCTTATTATTATCCTCTTTTCACAGATGAAGTGGTTCACAGTGATGGGGAGATACACTGAAAATGTGGTCAAAGTACAGGTTAATATGTGTGTATGATTTAAGAAACTCAATGATTGTTTTCTCAAGGACAGGAAGAGAGGTCATGGTGAGTGATGATCTGTTGGCTAATGTGCCTCATTCCCTTTGGTAGGCTGGAGTGGCAAATTCATGGCAGGCAGAGAGGGGCTCTGCCAGAGTAGCCTTGATTTGAACAGCCTTAGGAAGGAGAGCAGATAACATCACTTCCAGCATTCCCTGCCTGATAGCACTTGCAATTTTTGTCACAAGCTTGACAAGACCTCTCACACACCACACCCCACAGAGGTCTTGTTATGCACAGTGTTTATTCTTGAGAAATGAGGTAGATACTGTCCTGTAAAAAAAAGCCCTTCTACATGAAAGCCACTAGTTGAAACACTAATCTTAAAGAAATTAGGATTTTAGTTAAAAGTTAAAAGAAACTGGGCTTGAGATAGTTACCTGAAACTTAAATAATTGATTGCCTGTCAATTTATGTTTGCTCAGCTGTGCTTGCAATGGGAAAGGATGAAACTAGTAGCTAGGTCCAAAGAACACGAACAATTGCAATTGTGTTGCTGGACTATGATTGCCCAGTCATTTGAACTATTGTGTTGCTAGTGCCATACACTTCCTAAAACTAGAACCTGTATGTGACTCTGCTTGGAAACACAGGGCAAGCCAAGAGAGGTTCAAGAGGGAGCTGTGTTGATCTGCAGTTCTGCCTTGCAGATCCAGCATTGTTTTCTTCTCTTTTTCCTTCCTCAGTCTGTGTCAAGAGAATACTCTAGTGTCTTAGCCTTAGAAAATACCCTCAAGGACACCTTCATCTAGATTTTCATAATGTACCAAAAGCAGATGACCAGAAGTCCCAAAGCCACTTACTGCTTTCTTTAGTGCTTTGGAAACTGCAACTTTTTTGATCATTTATTTAAAATGTGCCTGTGAGTTAAATAGAGCAACAGTTCAGGAAAGGAATAGAGAAGTAGTTGTTCAAACTTCCTTGAAATTGTGTTCTGTGCCTGAGCTTGACAGGACCTCCTTTAGGGATGAAAGCTTAGAGGAGAAAAGGATTGGTGTGACCTAACAATAAGGGACTTGAATTCACCCTGTGCCTCTGCAACATGTACAAAATGCCTCCTTGCTAAGAAAAGTTGGTAGTTGTAATAAGGAGACTGGAAATAACCAAGATGATCTCTTTTGATAATCTGCCATGGACAAAAGAACATGCCATTCCCACAGGGCTTGGCTGGCTCTGGAGATAGGCTTTTGTCTGCTCATCTCTGCATATTTACTGAGGCTCTTTTGGCTCTGTTAAACTGGTGGAAATTAGAGGCTTGATTACCAAATAGCTCTGAAGTCCTGGAGATTATCAGTAATTCTCTTTCATGTTGTGACTTTCACTACTGTCAGAGAGGACTCAGCAGACATGAGCCTGCAGTGAAGGGTTTTATGGTTTTGCCTGCCTTGACTCCATTTGAAGTCCTGCAGCACATAGGATAAGTTCTTACAGGGTTTTGGAGGGTGAGACCATGAGGATCATAACAGGTTTTAGATTAAAGTCAGATATGCGAATTCATATTTGCCCTGCAGGAAAAAGTTCAGAATCCAGTTTAATCATAAAGCAGATTGAAAATTTAACTGGAT
Source organism: Turdus rufiventris (assembly GCA_013186435.1). NCBI lineage: Eukaryota > Metazoa > Chordata > Aves > Passeriformes > Turdidae > Turdus > Turdus rufiventris. Next base: position 7,105,473 of record PYHW01010789.1, on the reverse strand, counting down.
TTTTTTTGCTTCACAAAGGATATTTAAACAACCCAAACCCCAGATTTCACTTAAAATCATGTGACCAGGCTTGCATTTTGGGCTATCATACCTTGGATATATCAGGGCTTACTGGCATGATATTGCCACTACTTAAATATGGCAAATGGCTTGAAGTCAGACTACAGATTCCTTTTGTAGGTCCCAAAAACCTCTTAAGGTGCTGAAGTCTCACTTCAATTAAAATTACATCTTAAGCATGTTTATAGGATGCAGCAGAGTCTCACAGAAATATAATCTGCAGATTCCTCAGTCCTTGCTTTTTTCTTGTTGCCTCCTTGCCATCTCCTATCATAGGGCACCACATAATGATATCTGACCCCTGAGCTAGGATGCAGATACAAATTTCTGGAATGACATATTCTATTATCTGCCCTGGCCCTTGAAGCAAATTAAGTGCTGGGCACTCACTCCATTTTCCCAGCAAAAAGTTTTGTAGAAATAAAGTGTTCTATTGAAAAATCATTTTGACAGCAATGTCCCTAAGAGCCTCCCCAGCCAGCTTTATGTGCAGGAAAATGAAGTTAATAACAGGGAAAAGCTTATCGAGAAAACAGAAGAAACAACTGTAAGCAGTGTGTCTCAGGACAGACTGCCAAGTATTGATTGTTTTGGATAAGAAACAAATAATAATAATCTGTTAGTCACAAGTGGAATAGATAGAATGCTCTGTTTCTGTAAGCATGTCTCCTGGAGCTGAGACATAAAGCAGAGAAACTTTACAAGTGTCTGTCAAATCAGCTCAGCTGAAATGAGATATATCTCCTGATAGCAGCAGCAGGCTGTCAGCTGTATGACATCTGAATAAAATGCTATTTTCCAAAGATTTCTTTAAGAACAGAAACATAAAAGCAAAAGAGAAGAATACAAACAAAAATCCTCCACACACAGTCTCTTTATTACCAGTGCCTGAATTTTAAGTGAGAAACACTGCTGCTATTTCTGAACAGATATACTTCCCTGTTTGATGTCTCTTAGAATCACTGAATTTGTCATCAACTTCTCTGCAAGATGACCAAACCCAACAGCAAAGGCTGGACACTATTCTCCACTGTTTCATAGGTGTCCTTTTTTCTGGGTTATCTGCAGATGGGGGAAAGAATAAACTAGAAACAGCCTAAGCCCTGGAAGGAACGCAAAGCTGACCTCATTTCTGCAAAATTTATTTTTCACTAGACCTCCAAGGGGGTTAAGAGGATGCATAAATTACAAAGTTGTTGGCTCCCATGTGAGGAAATACTGGAAGAACAGCAACGTGTGTGATCATAACTCACATTTTCCCTGCTCTGTTTCTATAACCAGGCTCTTTCTTAGACATTCCCTCTGATCTTTTTCCCTACCTCCTCATCTGGTTGCTGTCTCTCTGCCTGTGGCCTACTACTGCACTCTCCCCAGTGACATTTCTCAGTCCCAGGTTGCAAACTCCTTATGCAGTTCCACCCTTTCCATGAGCTTCTTGTCTTGAGATCGTCAATCACCCAGCGTATATGAGAAATCAGGTTAAATATCTAGTTTCTCTTCCTTGTTGTCACTCACACTGATTTCCCTACCCTATCTTCTCTGGGGTCTTGTCCCTCCTGCACATTCCAGTCCCACTCTGCTTCTCCTCTGCTCCATTCGCTGGTTCCTGTGCTGGATGCTGAATAATACCACATGTGGATTATGAATTTTAGCACTGGTCATGGACAGCTGCTTCCAGAGCTGCTATCCTACGTGCTGCAAGGGAACAGGATGATCTTGTGCCACCTCCTCCACTTCTTACTTCCAGTAACAGAGATGTGCAGATTTAGAGCTATTCCTGAGGAACTCCTTTCAATATCAAATGCAGTTTGATCCCTTCAAAAAGCTTTTTCCCCAGCTTTGTCAGCCTGTCTGTTAGTCTAGACTGTCGGGCCATAGAACAGGGCAATACTGCTTTCCACACCTGAGCTGGGCTGCCAAGAGCTAGCTCAGGTATGCCCACAAGGGGATTTATTCAGAACACAATACCAACTCTGCCTTCTGGTCTGGGCAATATATTTTCTATCCATTATACCTGAAAAGAGCACCTACAGCATAGCAGCGACTTCCAGTTAAGTCTCCGTATTATCCCAGAGCAATAACTGAAGGACCAATTTTCGTTTTTCAGCATTTCAGGAATGCAAGAAATTCTTCCTCTTTTTTGGGCTTTTTTCTCCACAGCTTTATTAAGCATTACCTGTGTTTTGCACTGCAGCTGTGAGTGCTGCTTATGCTGGTTGTAGGCAAATTTCTCAATGGCCAGGTTAATCTCTCATCTTCTGAATTCCATAGGGCACAAACTGACTGACAATGCTGTGGCAACAATAATCACAAGTGCGTTAGGTTCCCTGCATTGAGTCACCAAGATGCTTTCAGATTTTGGGGTCAGGAACCATTTGTGACTTCAACTAGAAAAAGAATGGAGGGAGAAAAGGAATTAAAACTGTAGGGACTCTTAAAAATATTTATCTGACATCCTCTTAATCATTTAAATGATTGTTTGCACATCCTTTTACAGCTTTTGAATATTTATTTCAATAGTGAAAGTTGTTTTATATTTCCTTTTTGCACAGACTCAAAAAGTACACTAGAACTTCCTAAAGTGACTGTGAGATCGATGTCTTATTCATCTGGCTTTTGTGTGCATGTGTGTGTGCTGAAAACAAAGAAAAATACTTTAAAGACAAAACCCATCAGTTAAGAGTTTATTACTATATCAGCTAATAGCGTGTTTGGATTAAATTTAGGTATATGATGAATTGTAGCATAGCCTTTTTACTCTGATTGCTATTAGAGTTACCCTCAGCTTCTAAAATGAAATGGTTTCACAACTTGTGTGTTTCCTAGGGTTCTGTCCAATTTTGGTTCACAATATTTTTTTGGAGCTACTGCTTTATTGCCTTTTCTTATGGGAAATAATGAAAAGTTTGCCTAAACAGTGATCAGTGGCAAGACTCTTAGTGATTTCTAGTTGCAACAGAATTTAGCTTAATGAATTTAATAACTTTTAGCTTGTCTCAGTTGTCTACTAGTACTATTATTAATCAATCTGCTGCCAGTTGCTTGGACAATAGCTTCTTGTACTTCATAGCCTTGCTTAATCAAGAAAGTATTGTTGCCTGAGAACTTGGCAAGGACTTTAAGCCAGATTAATATTTCATTTACTTCTGTGAACTTTGAGAAATGGTGTGGACATCAGTGGTGTTTTTCTGGTTTTGCCTCTGTATAAATGTGATCAGTATGTGGCTCTTTAGTTCTTAAATTTGTCTTGAGAGATTTATCACATTCACATGGATCTTTTATGGCAGCTCTTTATCTGTGAAAACCCTTTGCTATGGATGCATGCATATGTGTGGATGTGCATGTGTTTATTATGCATGTTGCACAGAGCATTAAATCTTACCCTTTTCATTTGCCTGGTCCCTGCAGGCCAACAAAATACTAATTACCTTGAAAAATGATTGATGTTTGTGTTAAAGCCAATATGCAGGTGGAATGTGTTATAATTTTCCATTCTTTCATTTATCTGCTTTTAACAGCTGATTGCTTCCTTGCACGGGGGACTGTGAAAGCTTTACCAAAGGAAATGTTTGGATACATGCAAATTTAAATCACAATTGCATGATGGAAAGGTCTTTTATTTTTTAAGCTTTTGGTTTTTGATTTTTTCCCCATATGATTTGACTGCATTCAGGTTGGCCAATCGGAGAGGGACCTTTCAGAGAGCTGACAAGTGGATGGGAAAAGACCATGAAAGTGCAACCAAGCACAGAGGTGAATTAAGCTTGTTCAAACATTTAAACAGACTGTGGTGAAATAAAACAACTTTCTGTTTAATCCTTTATGCCAGTGAGCAGACATTGCAGGTCAAATAATATTAAAAAACAAAGTTCGTTATGCATACAGGAATATATTATTTCTATCTCTAGTATCCAGCATAACTCTGTAAAATTTTGATTGTAAAGCTGTAATTGTGGAGATGGTTAATGTCATCAGCTCACTCTGTTCCTAACAGGAAGAAGAAAAAGAAGAAAAGAGTTAATGGGACTTTGTCATCTTGGACTTCAAGCATTGCATGGCTCCCCTTGCTTCCTCAGCCCACCTGTTTCCTGACCTGTCTGGACACTGTTCTTCTAGCACCTGTAACTTCCCACAATATCCTCCCTTTATCATGCAGAAACAAAAGTTAAGTTCAGAGAAGGAATTTTAGTTACCAGAGAATTTAGATACATTCAAATTCATGCCTCTCTGCCTATCAGAAAATCCATAACTTCTCAGACTGTGTCTAGCATTAGGATTTAGCTCAGGCTTTACCAAGTAAGGCTGTAGTCAGGCGTGGGTGAAAATACAGTATCTTTCTGATGAGGTAAAACCTCAAATACATTTTGGTCTCCACACGAAAGGAGATCTGGGTCATTCTGTTTGGTTACCAGTAATGTGTTATTTTGTTTGAAGAGTTGGAAGACAAGGGCAGATACAATATTTTGCTTTTAGTGGTTTGCTCTGTTTCAAAGCATCAATACAACTCTCTTACTTCTTGAACTCTTCAATGAACACATAACTTCTTTCACCAATTCTCTCCCTTGGGCAATTGGTTTGAAATTATATTGGTTCACAGAAAAAAAGAATTACAGACGACATATAGTATGACTGAATGATCCAATGGTAGATCTTTTAGCCTTATTCCCAGTTCACCTGATTGTAAATGTATCATTGAAGCAGAGGAATCAAAGGTGTCCAAAATTCTGGATGTTGGAAAGTGAATTGCAAGATTCAGCTCCTGTACCGATGTGGATAGCTACACCTGTCCAGAGATCCAGCTAGACTCAAACATATTGCGGATAAAGTAAACTCCAGAGCTATTGCTTCCACATCAAATGCACCAATAATTACTTTATAGTACAACAATATTAAAGAAGAAAATTATTTTTATTACCGACAGTGGTACATGCCACACTTTAGCCATTAGGCTGAAACCTGTAAATGTTCTGCATGAGAAGACCTCATTAAAATTAATGGCAGTCTTTTTGGTACAAGCATATTTACTACCCTCTTGTGACTGACATTTTAAAAAGTATTTTGCTTAGGTTTTCCTATTCTCACTCTAGTTCAGTAGTAAGAATCCTTTTCCAAAACTGTTTGCATGAAGAGATTTGGGAATTATACAAATGTTTTAAATAAATAAGATTTGCAGCAGAGCAGTGTGGAAGTAAAACCCCCAAATGGTGGCTGCTTTATGGATTTAACAGCTAATCTAATTCTTGTGCTTTCTCACCAGGCTGGCCTATATCTCTTCTCTCATTTTCAGTTAGTCATACTTAACATGCTTTGTTTGCCGATGCTACCTTTGAGTGTTTCTTTTGTGGTGCAAGGTAGAGCTCAGGGTTGGGTGAATGATTCTTATACATCTGGAACATGGCTAACTGAGAATGATTTTGGAAAATGCCAATTAGCTTTAGTGAAGCTGCTTTTGAGGAAATGAATTTACTTTCCTCACCTAAACAATAAACAATTCTGAAATGGTCCCAGACTAATTTTTTTTTCATATTTCTTTTAAATGAAGAAGTTCAATGCTTTGGGTCAAAATGGTATTTCATAAAATACAAAGTATTTTTATTATTATGCATTTTAGTAATAGCAAGAATTCAATTCTGTCTAATTACAGAATTGTTGTGCTCTGACTGTACAAAAGTTCAATGGCAATTTCTTGTTGCTTCAATCTGTAATTATATTTTTATTTTAGGAATGACATAAGTCACAAGTATTTGGTTTGCCTTCTCAAATACATTGTCTATACTTTTTCCTACCTGGGCAATTAGGATATTTGACTAGTCAACACTTTGATATGAAAGTGTTTGTATCTCTTGCAGAACAGACACATTACTCAGTTATGAAAACCAAGTAACTCCAGGAGCATAAAAAACAGGAAATGTATTTTCCAATAGATAAAAAAGCCAAATATTTAAGTGAAACAATACAAGGCCTCCAGAGAGTTGTTTATATTATAACTATAGGAGAAAAAGCAATAAAGTGAACACTTTAGCTGTGCTGAAACAATCTGTCACACAACAGACACAAGGATGTTGGCATACCTGCAGATATCTATTTTTCACATCCACTCATAGAATTCCCAGGATCATCCTCATCTATGCTATTGATTTCTGTGCTATTTTTTGATAGATACAGGTGTCTCACAATGTTCTGTCATTGTGTGTTTATAACCTTGCCATTTCATCATGGCAGAGAGTTATATTAATGATGAGGGTGAAATGAAAGGTAAATGTTTAATTGTAGTGAGTGCAATCTATCCCGTGTCTCATAATATGATGCATCCCTGATGCCCTTTAATCACAGCAGAGGGATATTTCCTAACTTTAACAGATGTTAGCTGAGTTTCCTCAACTTGTCTTTCTACACAATAGAAAATTGCTATTCACTCCACTGTGTGAGTGTCTTAGTTTGGAGGACAGGTGTATGCTGAGAAAGG
>PYHW01010789.1:7075291-7098707 GCA_013186435.1 Turdus rufiventris | reverse complement strand
CAACTTCCAATGGGATGCGGTAATTTTATCAGTCACACAGTGGGACTCAATGGCCATTAGCAGAAAATGACTCCTGGAGGAAGGGTGGGTTGTGAAAAGATGAAAACCAATGCCTTGCCTGTTTTCAATGGATGGCCCATTAGCAGAATATCTGCCATGGAGATAAGGATCCCTGCCCCCACCCTCAACTGATGGTGATAGAACAGATACCTTTGATCACACTCTGTATTATAACCCAAGACAGTGAGTTTCAACATTTTAAAAATATTGTGATTATTTCAACCGTGACTTTACCTCTTTTTATAACCACCCACATCTACATTTTTTCAGCAGCTCATTTGACTAGAAACAGGAAGATAAATCAGTTGTGGCAACTAGCATTTCTGTTTTGTTACTCTAAAAGATGCAATGGCTTTTTCAGAGAGAGTTTAAATCCTCTTATATGCTACCAAAACTGGGGTTTTTTTGGTGGTTTTTTTTCCCCCCAAAGATCTGATTAACTGGAAATATAAAAGCATTTACTACTTTTAACAAGCTCATCAGATATTTCGGTTTTGCTGATAAAGAAATCAACACAAATCAGTTCCAAAAGACTATGTGCTTCACTACATGAGGGAGAAGTACTAAACTTCAACAAGACCAATCCAGGTTAGCCATCAGGTTAAAAAAAAAAAAACAAACCAAAACAGTAGAGGTAGTGAAGCACTTGAATGGATTCCTAACAAGCATCTGTCAGTAATGATGCAAGTACTCCTGCTCAAAATCTCTCTGTGAGTAGGGGAATACATGGTCTTATGTGGGCCTATATAGTAATATATTTTCCATAATCTATGGTAAGTATTGATATACCTAACTATTCCTAATAGAAAATACAAACAGCAAAACCCAGAGAAGTGAGCACTAAAAAATCGAAGGTTTTTGAGGTTGTTTTTTCTTTTATGGTTCAGGTCTAGGCACAGTTACTGAAAGCAATTCGGGTCTTTAAGCCAAAATTATGTTTTTCAAATATCTGCTTCAGCTGCAGCCCGCCTTTAGAGTATCTAACCGAAGTGTTAATGATGTTAAGAGTCCCTGGAGCACCTCAGTTTTGGCTGCTGTGCATGCTCAGTTGCTTTTCTGCACTGGTGGAGTGTGGCAGCATTGTGTCAGCCTGGCTCCAGCCCTTGCTGGTGCTCCCTCTTCCCAGGTGTGAGTGGTACTGTCACACTGTACTTACCAGCCCAGGCTCGGCAAAATGTGCAGTGACACGTGCTGGTGCTGTGTAAAGCCTAGCTGGACGCAAAGATGTGTTGTTGCTCTGTTGAGGAAAACAAAGACAATATTTATGGATTGAATAGCATATCAAAGACAGTGGAAGGTCAACCCATTGTCAGGGAAAGCGTGAAATGGGTCAGTGCTCTACATATTCTTCTCAGGAAGGATGACATGTTTATCCATCAGAGTGATACCAAAGATATGTGACTTGATAGCTGTAAAACTAATGTCACTTTTCCTGAAGGATCAGGTCATATTTGCCTGATGCTTAGTGCTGCCTGCTGAGAGGTGGAGCTGACTGGAGATAGTGGCAGGTGCTGGAGAGGCTGGTGGGAGACTGGGGCAGGGGGGCAGGTTATGCACAGCAGGCTTGGGGCAGTGGTGGTCATTGCCAGGTCTGTGTAGGTGGGAGTGTAGTCTGTGAGAGTGCCATGAAAGGGGGGATATTAGAAGAGAGAGAAACCACCATCGCCTGCTGCACCTTCTGGCATGGGATATTTTTCTCATACCTCCCTAAATTATCAGAGTAAGACTTCAGAGGATCATTTTTTTCCCCAAGTGGAAGTTCTTCACAGAACTAATGCAACTTCTGTACTTGGTAAGGGATGACAGGGACTTCCTTTTAACAGGATAGGTGCCTAATAATGCAGGTACAGCCCAGCTGCAGTGATTAATTTTACACTAACTAGCTCCAACACCAAAAACTGTGACAGCCTAAATTTTACATGGAAAACATTCCTGCAGGACAAGCGACTGGGCAGTTTTGCTAGTGCTGAATTCCACACTGTCACTGGTAAACTGCTGCCAGCTCCTGAACTGATGAATTTAAGGCAAGCTCGGACAGTGCTGCTCTTGGCTGTAATGCAGTGACCAGCACCTGGACATATACTGCAAGGTGTGTTCTCTTGCCAAATGACAACAGGACCAGCTGACATCTAAGTGGAAAACAAAAAAACTACATCTATTAAATACTTACATACCTCTTTAAACATTACAATGGGCATTATTGCATTATTAGAGCAAGTGCTGTGCACTTCAAGAGGAGAAAAAAGGTGACGTAATTTCCCATTCTGTTGAGAAAAATCAAGTATTTATTTGAACTTTCCAGTTCCTTATAATATTAAAATTGATTCTACAAGACCTAGAGAAATGAAAAATAGGTATCAGAATATTTATTTTCGCAAAACTGCTCAGCTCCTTTGTTGCCTTGCAAACATGCAGTTGGCTCCTAAAGACACATAAAGCCAATACTTTTTCTTAGCAATATAAGATTGTGCAGTCTATAATATACTGAAGACACCTTATTTTATCTGTCAGTTGGTAAATTTAACTTTTACATTAAAATAATGCATTAACATAAAATCTTGACCTTCTGCCTCAAAATCTATGATCTCAAAAATCTGATTGCACTAATATCTTTTAAGGACATTGGCTACTTAAACAATTTTATTACCTTGTCTGTGCATACTTCAAACTAACATATTATTACATTACTCATTTTTCTGTTTTATTATCCCATTAATAAAACTATAAGCCCTCCCATGTTAAAGTCTTCTATTTATTTCTGGTAGATAAACCCACAAAACTTAACAAGATAGACCTTTCAGGAGCACATTGGTCTTTTATTTAGAATGATAAGATTGGGATTCATTTGCTCAAGCTTCATAGCTGAGATTCGTCTCCCAGACATTTTAGACTGTTCTACAGCAATCAGATGCCCATCAGAGATCCCATCAGAGATGCATTTCTATTATATATTTGTTGTCTGTATCTATCAGGTTTTCAAAGACCCCTAAAGTTAATGGCCTTCTCTCATACCTGTGGGATTTTTCACACACCTCATGGTTCCACCTGCATGTCTAAGCTTTAGCCCTTGCCCCAACCACAATGCTAGATGACTGTCTTGGTTTGAGACAAGTTAGGAGGAAATGTCCTGAAAGGAATCTCCTCTAATAAGGTCTTTCTTCCTAAATTTTTAACCAAAAATTAGGATTAATTTTGCTCTCCCTGATTCCTTCTGTGTCCTCTACAGCCTTAGTGCACAGAGTGGCATCTCTGAAGGACAGTACATGTCACCTGCCTAAGATGAGAAACCTAGTCTGTAGCCACCTTGGATTCCTGGAACGTGCTGTTCTGAAATACCAGATGTTCCATATGTCCACCTGCCTGCAATGCAGGCTATCTTCTGAAAAGCAAGCAATTCAGACTGGGTCTCAGTATCCTAAATTTTTATGTCTTGGATCTGCAAGGTCTACAATGTTATTTAAGGATATCTGTAAGAAAAATAGCTTTGATAATGTATAATAACTTGACTGTGTAGTACGTAGAGCTCCTTTTCCAGGAACTTGCAAGAAAGAATGGAATTATCTCAAAACATAAGCTGATACTGAAACAAGGCAGCCCAGGAATGTGGGGAACATCCCAAAATTATAAGTAGTCATATTAAAAAAAATAATGTATATTCAAATGTTTCTGGTTTGTTTGTTAAATGTTATACTTTCCCAAGTATGTAAAGAATAACAGGTTGTCTTTCCTTCAAAGCAGAAAAAAATCGGTTTTAAAGCAACAACCAAAAAATAGAGGTGATTCAATTTTTTGACCTGATTGCATCTGTGGTGTGTTTTTGGACAATTACTGTAGTGGTGTCAGGTCACTTATTAGATGAATATCTTCATATCCAGTGGCTTTTTAAGTCAACTGAGAAAAACAAGTAAACTGACAATAAAAAAGATATATCACAAAGATAAAATCACAAAACTTTTAAGGAGGGGTTTCACCCAAAGATTTAATCTTTAATTAAATTTATGTATTTTATTTATAGTTCCTTTTATTATTTTTTCCAGAACTTGCTGACACAGCAGTGGTTTTGCTAACAGAATCTGTGGTATTACTATAATAAATATTATGACAAAACCCCCCTCTGGACTATTTCCCTAAGTGTTAGCACTTTGAGAGTACATTTGGGTTTGACCACCATGAATTCATGCATTGTATATTTGACCGTGAAATCATCATTGTTAAAATATATGGCCTTAATGGATGTGAACTGGCACAGGAAAGCCAAAGACAGAGGTAACAAACAAGGAGAGAATTGTAAGTATTTTGGCATAGAGCAGAGCTGCCGTCAGCAGCTCACCAAACTTATATTGTCCAGTGACTGAAATGACACTACTTAGTTTTGTTTCCTTGGTTGTTTGGTTGTTGTTGTCATCATGTTGTTGTTGTTTTGTTGTGTTTTTTTTTTTAATTTTATTTTAAAATTAACTCCCTTGTCATCTCACTTTTATTTCTGCTAAGACTGCCATTGTTACCTCTTTCCCACCATTAGCTATGAAGATATGTAACTGAAGCAAGGTTTGGGACTGAGCAGGTTCAGGAGGAGGGCGTGTCAGCAAGCAGATAAACAGACAGACAGACAGACAGACAGACAGACAAACCCCTGAAAGGCCAAGCACGAGAAAGAAATGCTCCCTTGGTGGCAGACAGTGGTCTAGGCTGAGATTCATGAGCAACTTTATACGCAGACTCATTAATTTAACAACTGTGCATAAACAGGCTCAGTTTATGACTAAGTTTAAGTATCTTTAGACTTCATGTAATTATTTTCTTCTCCATTGGGGAGCTTCTCTCCAAGGTCCCAGACAACTACTGTTACTGAATAGGAGGATGATGAGGGTGGCAGAATGTGACACATCTGTAGGGGAATGGGCAGATTTATCTTGTAAGTAGTTGAGGAGATCAATCCCTCTTTACAGAATAAACATATTTAAAAAATGAAATATAACAGATGAAGACAAATGATAGTGGCTGAAAACAAAGGAGTAATGTTTCACAGAGTGATGCTGAGAGTACAAGGGAATCTAGATATAGGAAAGCACAGATAGAATGTTTTTGGGAGAATTTTCCACAACAGAATAGAGGGTAACAGGCAGTAAGCAAAGGCTAGCAATGTCGCAGATTGGAAAGAATCCATGGAGAGCATTATTCAACTTCTCCTCTTTCCTTCCCCAAAACCAACAATAGTAAAGGACAGTTTTGGAATAGAGCCCAAAATGAATAAGGAAATGGTACAGTTAAATAGGGCACTGTGTAAATATTTTTTTGTACAGAGAGATGAGAGTCTCATGGTGTCCTGATAGGATGCATAAGTGCAGATCATATGGTGGTCAGGGTTGTGAGATCAAGAGATTTTATGAGTAGGTTTTGAGTACGATCAAAATACTGACATACTTCTAAAAACAACATTGCTTCAATTCAGGTTTCTGTCTTCTGGGTAGTAGCAAAAAGGAGAATTGCTCTGGATAAGCAAGTTTTTCAGGTAAGCAAAAACCTTTCCAAGGCTTAAAAAAAAACCAGTTTCCTGAGAGCCATTTCAACTCTTCAGTTGAATAGGAGTACCAAAACTGGTATTGTATCCCTGCACTCAGAGATGTGAATTTTCTTTGTAAGAGAGAAAAGGAAAAAATACAGAAAGTGAGTTGAGATTTTCTTTTTTCAGGTGACATGAAATCTGTAGAACCAAAATTTAAGGAAGTCAAAGAAAAGGTGATGGAAGATTTTAATATGGTTGATCTTGACATGAGGGTATATTACAGGGTCTTATGATCTTCTAGGTCTATTTTCTACAATTCTACAAAATTGTGGTGAAATATAGGGTAGTCATGCTTGGAAACTCTGACAAGGTGTCAATACAGTAGACAGAAGGGGTTATTTTGGTTGTTGGTTTGGTGGTGGGGTTCTTTTTGGAGGTGTGGCTTTGGTTATGTGGGGTTTTGTTTGTTTATTTTCTGCTTGTAATTACCAATTGTAAATATATGAAGTTGGACGAGATAGTTTCAGAAGTTTTTTATTATACTGTAGGATAAATTTTTAATACCACTGAAAATATAACAGGGAAGAGGAAAACAGTATCTTTATTCAACCTGAAAATTCTGGCAGGATGTGAAGAAAGCAGTGGATGATAGTGAAGTAATTAGAGACAGAATTGTCTACAATGTTTTTTCCTCCGCAACTGGTATAACTTCTGTATTTAAGATATTTCCCTGACTGTATCTCAGAAGAAAATTTAAGTATTCTCTGTCAAGACAGGAACAGCACCTGGAGGGATTATTAAAAATATGTCTAATAATATCAGGATCAAAGCAAGAGATAAATGGACAAAAGGATGAGCCAGAAAACTGAGAAAAAAAAAGTGGTACATTTTAATTCTTTAAGAATTTTTCCACAGGGAACACTCCCTGGAATAGCCCATGGATGATCCATATGAATAGAGCTGGAATGATTTAACAGATGCTACGTTCAGAACCAAACTTACCTCACTCAGATACACAGAATAAAAGACCACTTTCAGAGTCCTGGAGACAATATTTGGGACACAGTCCTCCAGCCCAGGTGTGTACCACCAGCTAACTCATCTGCCACTGAAGGAACTGCAGTTACCCCTGGGTCCTTCCAGCAAAGCCCCAGTGTCGCTGGCATCTGTAGGAGCCAGAGAGCACAAATCCCTCAGGAAAAGCAAATGTCTGGTAGGCTGAACAGTACAGCTGGGAGGAATTAAACCATGCCTCTGTCTCCGCTCTCAGGAGGTCTCTGGTCCTTACCACCACACAGCCATTCAAGTGCCAGGTGAAGCAAGGTCTTACTGAGTGTCCTCTGCTGGTGTGGGGAACCTGAATGGACAGAAAAGTAAAAATGCTACAAAAAACATTGCTTTGGAGAAAACAGAGATGGCATAATTTACTTATGTGAGAAGAAAATGGAGCTGCTAGCAGCCTTTACCTTGCCTTGACTCATGGCACTGTTCTACATGTTTTGGTCAAAGTTCAAGGAAATTGATATATTTTGGAGTGATTTGATAGAATGCCATTTTCTAACGTGAAGAAAAACCCAATTAATTTTATCAGAAGTGCCATCAACTTGTGGGGAAATTTTATATTTTTTTTTCCAGCGTGGGGATTTTATTATGTGTTTTACTGCTATTTAGAAACAATAGCAAAACTTTAAATGTTTTCACTTGAGAGTGCTGGCCTCCCACACTTTCTTTTTAAATTCAGTCTACCACAGACTGCTTCTATGAAACATTGTGCTTGTTCTTTTTTGCCTTATTTAGGTCTAAGAAGCATTTGTCAAGTAGGCAGCTGAACTCTACCTCTTGCTGATGGCAAGTATTTTCTGCAGGTTTTGATTTCCTGCTGTGCACAGTGACTGATCCTTCACCTTCACCCCATCACTGCCTTGACTGACAGCAGTGGAGAAAAAGATCTGTACAACTAAATAAAATATTTGAAAAGAAATACACCCAAGCTTGGATGCTTGAGAAGAGAAAGAAACAGCGAAACATTCCAGATTTATGAGGGGCCGTTAAGGGTATTGTACAGGTTTGCATGAGCAGTTATACAATTTAGTTGCTCTCATGTGATATTCTGGTTTATATTTACAGTGTAGAGAGAGTGAACTGCACCCAACTGTATTAAATAGAGCTATTTTTTATCAGGAGTTGCTAGTGACAATATTACTCTAACAGCTTGTGCATGTCATCAGAACCCATAGGTAAAAAAATATAGCACTCTTTGGATGTATTTTATTATTTCACAATAACTGGGTAGCATGACACCTAATGAAAATTTGCATTGGGCAGACACCAGTGTAAATTTCACCACTTTTTAGTCTTACATCTTCTCTATCAGAACATATACCTGCTCTGATATTTCAGAAAATGCTATTTTTTATGAATTCTTATGAAATTAAAATATCTAGGGAAATTAGTGGTATTTTTCAGCATGAAGATAATTAATAACACTACTGAGGATTAGTTGTTTACTTTAAAGTCAGCTGGAGCTTGTTACTATTAGCAGGTTTGGATCAATGATTCAGAGAAATGATAAAAAATGGTTTCTTAGACTCTGAGTCTACAAACAGGAATACACTTGCCTAAATTTATGCAATCAACTTGTTTCACTGGAAACCCTCCTAAACCTGAGCACGCATGTAAGCATTTGTAGAAGAGGCCCTCATTTTGGTTATATCTGACTGAAATAAAACCAAAAACCTTTATTAAACTTTTTCTAAAATTTAAAAATGCCTGTGAGTGCTGAATAAAATTTAAGGTTAGTTCTCATTTCAGCTGGAAGCAGATTGACCTTCCTTAATGGAAATAGCGTTGAGGTGTTTGTTTTTGTTTTGTTTTTGTTTTGTTTTATTTTTAATAATAATTTTAATGGAAAAGTGTTGGGGAGTTTAAATGGAATGTGCTTTCTAATAAAAAACAGTAACACTCTCTGATTTTATAGCACCTTTCACTGTAGGTCCTGATAGTGTCTTGTGAATGTTTTAGCCTCACAAAACCCTAAGTAGAAAGGTGCTTTTGTATTTGTTTTTCAGGTGGCTAAAAGAGAGAAACGGTGAGTTGTGCAAATGAAAATGCTGAATAGGTTCCCCAGTGCTAATGGCTGCTCACAAATACAGCCCTTCTTCCATGCTTAGGAACCAAGTATCCCTGGATATACCTTCCTGACTGAAAACTAATACCTGTGATGAAGATAACTATAGCTTTAATTTGGACAATTCTTACTCATAGACTCAATTTCTCATTGTAGTAAAGAGGACTTAATAACTATGCTCAAAGCCAACCCTACACTTCAGAGGCTTTTGATTCAGTTCCTCTTTGAGTGCTGGAGATGAAATCTGTTAGAAAAAGGGATAGGCATTATTTTGAGGATGGAGACTAACAAACCCCCTATTTATCTAAGCCCTAATGCTTGCTGGAGAAATTAATGTAATTGTATGGAAAAATAATAATTTAAGTATTTTCTTCAGCACAATAACAATAACAACAGAATTCAGATCTCCTGCCTTTCTTTATTTAAGAGAAAAAGCATTTCTCTAATCTTAATGTGCTTTATTTTAAAATGCCAGTAAATTCTGCATCTATATTTATGCCTGTTTTTGAAATCTGAAACTGCTACAAGCCAAAGGCTGAATTGAGAATTCTGAACAGTGCTTATAATTTCCTGCCTCACACAAATCTTTCATTATTGTGCGTGAGATTTTATAAAGAAAATTATCTGTTTGTACATAACTTTGATTTTAACTTCTAGCAGACTTTGCTACAGAATGAACAAGCTTAGATGAAATATCATAATTATACAAATAATGCAGATTAGTTGTTTCCCAATGACTCTAATATAAACTTGCACAGTTTCGCCAATAAGAAAATAAGTAAAACCACATCAGATAATTTGGAGATAAGTGTATTCACAGACTGTTTTTTACTTCCAGTGAAGACTTCAAATGAATAGAGATTTAGAATAATTTTTGGTATGCTTGACCAGTGTCAAAATTAGCAGATGTTTATTGCACCAAAAGAGAGTATTTAAAGCAAACAATTCCACTTAAAATATTAGGCACATTTTCCAGTTTATACTGTTGAAGGTTACAGTGGCATGCTTGATTAATGGGCTGTTTTATTGGAGATGCAAATAATGTGCAATATCATATGACCCATATGTTGTAGATTAGAAAGGTATTAAACTTACCTTGGCACTAAATGAAAAATCTGAAATATGCCTCTGGAAAAATATATCATTTTAGAGGAAAAAGACATGTTGGCATTGCTTGTATTTATGCTTTTGATAAATTACACATCATGTTTACTTAGTTTTAGTATCAAAATTTATTCTCTTTCATGCTTTTGCTTCTCTTTATTTGTCAGGTTTCTCTGGCAAGTGGTGTGTGCAATGGGCAGCAACTGTGAGTGAAACCCAGCTGTATGCCACTTGTCACTCACAAACACAAAACATGGAGAAAGGGGATGATTTCTAATTATTCATAAAATAATGTGGGTATTTATTGCCATTTATTTAGATTGGTGGAAGCTGCAACAAAATAAGGAAGGCATGTGTATGAAAGAAACAGGTTGAGGAGGATCCTCAGCAAAGCCCCAAGCCACAGAATGGAAATTCACCCTGTTCCATATTGTGTAGGAAACTTGAACAACAGGTTGGGGTCTATTTAAATATTCACTGAGGTTCTGGGGCCTTTGAGTAGAGCTTAGTTGGGAAATGTTGGCCTGACTTACGACTTTATGTGGAAACTGTATATAAAATCCCAATTAAAACCAGAAATGGAAGAAACTCAGTGCCTTAGGATGAATTTTAGTTTATGCTTTTGAATTCTGCTAGCACTGAATGGGAATCAGAAGGTGCACTGGAGCTTTGCATGCACTGCAATGCAATGAAACTGCTAAGTTTCATGTTACTTGCTCCAAGTCTGTACTGACCTGGAGCACAATCTGGCTTTCAGAAGTATAGGTTCTAGGGCCAAAAATGGATACTTTTTCTGGTGATGAAATTCCAAATCAGAACTATCCCTCAAAAGCACACAGCAGTCTCCTCAAATTTCATCTTTTCCTGCCAGTAAAGTAGACCTGATTCTTCTTCCTTTTGTTTTTGCCAACATTTCAGTGGGGTTTGGTAACCTGGGATAGGCTTCCTAACTGGTTGTGACCACCCCAGATGGGGATGTCCTCTGACAATACACTGGGGCTTTCAACTACAAAGATAAAATGCGCCAGCACATGGGAAAATGCAGCCCATATATAGAATTTTTGCTCAGACACACGTGAAAACAACTTGAGAACTCTCCTTATTTAGAGCAAAATGTAAACAGATGTGGTCTCCCACATAAGTCACTTCTGAACGATGAGAAAATATACTTAAAAACTTTAATGTGCCTCATCAATTCTCCAGTATTGTCATCAGGCAAAAGAGTGCTAGATCCAGTGATTTGATCCAGTAACTGCAGCCATCTCTGGGGGCAAGAACATCATAACAAAATTTAGCCTGTGGATTCAGCTAAAAATGAGCTTTCACTAAAGACTGGAGCCATAGCTCATACCACAGAGACATAAATCATCTCTGCTTTGCCATCTTGGACAGCAGCATCCTAAGGAAGCAATCAATCCCTTCAGGGTCTGCACCCTCTGAAACCACGGCTCTTGTCTCTCACAGGTTCCCTTTGAGACCATGTAGCATTAACTCCTCCTGAGATTTACTGGTGAAAATTGTCCTGTGCTTGAGCTATTCCAGGCAAAGAAATTGTTGAGGGGCAAAATATTGGGCAGAATTCATTGAAATTTCATTCTTCTAGCTGGGCTATTTCTACCACTCACTATGTAGCACACTTCATCTGGAAATTATTATCTGGGCCCTGCTCCTGCAAAGACTGCCCATGTGCTCTGCTACATTCAGTAGATTGCTTCAAGGAAATAAGTGGGTGTGTTTGAAAGGTTAAAGTTGTAGGTGCCGACAGGGTTTGGATGCTAGTCACCACAAGAGGATGTTAAAATACCAAGGGGGAAGAGGGAATCCAAAGGGGGTCCTTAGCCAGAGATCCTGTTTTCATGCAAATATCCTAAAAAAAACAAAAACAAAAACAAAAAAACAAAAAAACCCCATATATATATATATATATATATATATATATATATATATATATATATATACACTGAGAATGTATTTTATGGTAAGTAGCCCTTTCTCCCTAGGATGCCTCTCATTATTTTCCAGAAGGATCCAGCCATGCATTAAGCACAGGATTAGTTTTCTCATCTTGGTAGTGTTGTGACAGTTTAAAAAAACCTCTCATAACTAATGTAGCATCCATACATTGCAGAGTGATCGTGTCCAAAGAACAGACATTGACAGATTTGAAATAATTATGTAAATTTTTTCTAGAGATCTATTTAAAAGCACATTTTTCAGGCTTTAAAGAAAGAAAGAAAGAAAGCACCCTCAGCCAACCCTTAGTGATTGCTGAGGACGCTGTACCTACATGCCTACATTAAACCTAGCACAATATGCTATAAAAACCTCATTACACATCCAAGCTGTCTTTGTATCAGCATTAAATGCGCTTCCATACACATTCTGTAAATTGCACGCTTATAAATTACTCATTTGTAATAGCTGCAGGCTGACGGCTACAGTGAAAATTATATATATATTTTTTTAAACTTGGGTTTTTCTGGTGTGCTTTCTGCTTATCTGAGCACCTGATGATCCTGCCATGCCTGTCAATGGAAATAAAAAAAAGATATAAGGAAATTTTCTTCATACACCCCCTTTCCCCCCCATGATTAACTCTACTATAATCAACTATTTCTCAAACTAGAAATTTTTAGTGGCAGACATGGTCGTATTTTTATCCTGTGTATTTCTGCTGAAGTTAGTGTTTAATAGTTATGAATAATTCAGTAATATTCAGAAATCTATTATAATAACTTATAAGAGCAAAGGATATTAAACTGCTTACTTTTTCTTCATGAGGAATCATATCGTGTATCTAACTCTCTGAAACTGTTTAGGATCAGGTTCCCTCAAACTACACAAACTGTGTGCATTTCAGCAGGCATATTAATTTTATCCTTATCTACCACACTTTGTTGAGTGCTTCAGCATCGTTCACCCAGATCCTCTGGTTCACCTGTAAAAGAGCCCCTCAAAATGCCCAATTTTTAGGGGATGCCACTCTGCAGCTACCCCTAAGCCAGGCTGAGGGAAACCCCATCAAAACCCTTGGAGAAATCCAGGTAGACAATGTCCACTGCTCACCCCACATCAGCCAAGAGGGTTACTTTGTCCCAGCAGACAATCATCTTTGCCAAGCAATATTTGCTCTTGTTGAATCTGTGCTGGATTTTCCCCATCACATGCTTTGTCTGATTTGGGATGGCCCCCAGCAGGATGCATCCCATACCTTTCCCAGGGACAGAAGACTGATGTGCCTATAATTTCCTTGGTTCTCCTTCAGCTCTTTTTTGTAGATGATATTATCATATCATCTATGGTATCATATCGGCCTTCTTCCAGTCTTCTGAGATGTTTCTTGATCTCCACAACTGCTCAAAGGTTACAGAAAGCAGCCTCGTGAGGATGTCAGCCACCTCTTTTAATAACCTTGGGTGGACATTGTCTGGGCCCGTTGATTTGTAATGATCAAGCTGCTGCAATAGTTCACATACCAATTTTTCCTCCACTGACATTGTGTTTGCAAATGCATGAACGATGGAAGACTGAGAAACTTGTATGTGAAGCAGGACTCTTTTTCAACAACCAGGTCTACTGGCATGGGCACCTGAAGCAGGCTAACAAATTATTCCATTTATTTTTTGTGTGTGTGTTTTAATAGTTTCAGTTTCTATTAAACATGCTGGTACCCTGTTCATACCACAGAAATTTGTAATCCATTAATAATCCAATTTTAGTGGAAGGCATTTCTTAGAATGGCCTTTCTTTTCCTCACAAATACTTGGAGAATGTAAAATTCAAATTAATATTTGAATCTTAGACTGGGAATTTAACGTTAAAATTGTACCTATTCACTAGAAAAATAGAAGTGTACAGTGTGACATGAGACTCTCATCTGAAGTCTTGCACTGTCTTTTCAAAATTCAAATACTCATGGAAAGTGTTCAGAAAACAAAATGAACCAAACTAACAAAAAGCTCCAAGGTAGAAAGATTGTTTTGGACAGATCAAAAGGTAACTGCAGCCAGAGTTACAAATTGGGGGAAATAGTGAGTTTTTCATCTGGCCCTAGTGTCCACCAATAATGAACTGCAACTTTTGGAAAGAAGCCCCAAAATTCATTGGGCTATTTGTGTAAAACCTGAGATTGCTTATCTAGGGCTGTATTTTTTTTAGTTACTCCCCTCTTGTGATCATGCATTGTTAAGCAATATTTTCTGACTTTAAAATTATCATATAGACAAGAGTTCATGAAAGAGCAAGCTGCTGCTTAGATCCAGGACTGTCCCAGACAGACCTTTACAGTTTGATGTTTGCACTGTAAAATCCAGGTGCCTCACTTTTATTGTAGAATTTATATTGGACATCTGCTGCAATGACCTCTCACACCCTCCACTCCTACTTTTATGTTCATAATGAGAAGGATTCTATTTTTCTTTAATTATATCCAGCTATCAGCCTCTCCTTACTCTCTTAGTTCTCTCTTTATTGCTGCATTTGATCATTCCTTTGCACAAACATTTTCATTTGCAAACTAACTTTGAAATACATCTCTCTTCCCCAGTTGCTGATGCCGATTTTCTACTGCAATTTAGTTAATTGTAACCTAGTGGGTATCAGTAATTTAATGTTTAATAATTTTTCCCCTCTATCTCTGTGCATATGGTGGTGGGCATGGGAGGGTTTATGTATAATTTTTTTAAGGTGCTTTTGTAAAAGGAATGGATTTTTCTGTCTCGTCCTGTGGGCATTCTTTTGGTTTCTAAGGTCACCAATGAAAAATCTGGAAAAAAGTTATTGAAAAACATGTTCAAAAGCTCTCCAGTCTCTGTAAGAACAGCAATAGCTTTACAGACAATGGTTTCTGATAATCAGTTTGAATGGAGACTGACAAAAACACTTTTGCACCCTGACTATTCTTCTATGATTTTATCACATGAGGACATAAGAAAATATTATATTTTTCAAGTAAACCAAGACAATTAAATAGATGTGTATTTTCCTTCTTGTTTCATGCTCTACTAAAACCAAACCACATTTTCTGTGCAGGTTTTCTCCAAGAATCAGAGTGGAACACAACCACTTTCTCCTCTGAGCAGGGAAATGCCTTTGTGACACCCAATCCCCTCTTGTCCATGTTAGCTCTATTTGCTATAATCTGTGACTAATGGAGCCTTATGAAATAGTGTGAAGTACTCATGTCAACTAATGAAACTGAGGCCAGAATATGATGTGTGGTTCTATCTCAACTGAAGGTGAAAACTGAGGAATCCTTGTTCACTGCTTTCTCTAAATATTGAAAGCATTCCTCCCAACAGCTAAGTGGACCTTGATTTAGGGGAAATTTCTTCCCAATATTAGCTCAAATGATTAATATGGAAAAGAAGGGAATTCTTGAATTCTCGTGGCAAGAAGGCTTAGGGTAAGAAATTTAAGATTTTTATTTTTCTTCTCTTATTTCCTTCCTTAAGATTAATGTTTTATCTGTTTGAATAACTTTGTTGCTTTTAATGAAAATAATGATTCATTATGAGGTGGATAGGCTATGTTTCAAAAGATACAGATAAAAACTAAAGACTGCAGTGATGATCTGCTGTGATTATTCTTATTTTATAAGAACATAATCTTACAACTTCTCTCAAAAGTACAGACTCAAATTCCACTCAGACGAAATATATTTTTACAGTAAATTTTTGCAGAAAAGCTTTTCTTTGGACTACACAGAGTCTCTGCGGACTATACAGAGCTCTGCCTAAGGCTCCCTTTGCTGAGCAAGGAGCTGCCCTCAGCTTTATGGCACTTCACAAGGTAGCATCAAAACCAACTAAAGACGGAAGTGCTGCTGGTGAAGGGAAGTAGTTTATTCTGTAAATACATAGCAACAAAATACACTGTAGGCCCTGGAGAATAGATGGAAGGTAGGAGGAACACCACTGTCTGCTCACCACCTTGTTATGCACTGGTGCTCCCTTGGTCCCTTACCATCCCCTGATGTTGGTGGCATACAGACTTAAATGAAATTTTGATCTGTTTGAGCATAGCCACTGTTATGTTCCCAGAATAAACCCATGTGAATTGTGTTTGCTGTGGTAAGGCAAAATAATTCATTAGATTTGCCTTCTAATTGATGCTCCTCTTTGTGCATTGTGCCTGTACAGCATTTGCAGTAAAGCCTCTCTGAGCAGTGATTACTCACAGGTGGATTACACATTTAAAGGAGATGCCCAAATTAGCCATTTGAGTTTTCTATATCATGAGCTGAATCTTAGATGAATATCCTTCTGAAGAGTCCCTGATTATGCTGTGTGCAGCCTGTATGAAGGTTAGGGTGCTTATTCAGGCATTTAAATCAGAGCCAAAAGCATGGTGTGTGTCTGTCCCTGTAGTAAAAGTGTTTGTGAGCAATATGGTTTTAATTGTCTTGGCAGTACTGGGGACACTGCTTTACTTCCTTTGAGTATTCCACATACACAAAATTAATGCAGGATAGCTAACTTGTGATGATTGTGGATTGAACAGCATAAGATAGCCTGGACAGAACATGAGAGTTTCACTAGAGTCTGGGACTAAAGTGCATAACCCATGCGTGGTGGTGTCATGCCCCTCCACCACCAGCTGATCCATTTGCAGTATTTCAGACATCTGGGAAAGGCAAAACCCACTCTTAATTTTGAAGTCTTTAATCCATTGCTAAGGAACAGCAGTTGCTAGACTTGTAATTATTTGGAAATGTGAAAAACCTAGCTCATGCTTGCATTAAGCAGACAATATTTTCTTAAAGGGATTTAGGATTGGTTTAAATTCTTTACTTCCTTAGCATAATTGCCTGGTAGTAACTGTCTGACTGTGTGAATATTCCAGCTTGTGCTAACAAATTTATTTTTTGTCTGGCCTTCATATTTCATGCATATTAGCAATTCATAAATATGTTAGGAAATTCTCCAGACTATTCTTTTCCCTGACTATAAATTCATGACAAAATGCTTGCTTGAATAAAACCTTAGTGGCAAAGTCGTTCGAAAAGCACCACCTTGCATTCCACATATCTCAGAGAATTTTTTCCTTTTCTTCCCCTGTCCTTTGTGCTCGTTTCCACTCGAATAGAACTTATTTTCTTGACAGCAGCCAGTCTGGGGTTATGTTTTGGATGTGTGCTTGAAGCAGTGTAGATAACAGGGACTGCTGAGCAGATCTTACACAGGCTCAAGGTCTCTTCTGCTCCCTCACCTCACCCCACTGGAGACAAGCTGGGGGTTCACAAGGGGCTGGGAGGGGACAGCTGCCTCAACTGACCAAAGGGATGTTCCAGATCCTATGGCATCATGCTTGGTGTATAAATCTGGGAGAGAAAGGAGGAAGTGGGGACACTTGGACAGGTTTGTCTTTTCAAATAACCATTATGTGTGTTTTCCTGGGGATGATGCCTGCCCATTAGTAGTAGTGAATGAATTCCTCCTTTTGCTTTGCTTATTTATGTGCCTTTTCCTTTCCTGATTAAACTTTCTTTACAGCATCCCAAAATTTTATCATTTTTATTATTCTGATTGTCTTCCCCATCCCACCAGGGTGTGAGTAAGTGGCTTTGTGGGGCTTAGTTGATGGCTGGGGTTAAACCATGACAGACGCTGTTTAAGGGCAATGTAACATCACTACAAAGGAAACTTCTTCTTTTACAAACCATAAATCATTGATTTCCCCCTACAATAACCAGCCCTTCCCATGTGGGAGGCCTTCCACATTTACCATTTGTGTTATAATCTCCACTGTATTTCTGCCTGCCACATTGATTTATCCTTTGCTAACAAATCAGTTTATATGAAAAAGCTGCTGCTTTCCCATTCAGTGTTTGATGAAATGTTTGGGTGCTCTATAAATCATACCTAGAATATGAGCACAAGAGAAGATGAAGTTAAGAAAGAAAGTTTTTTTATAAAAATTTACATGTGCATTATTGAAAAAATATTGAAGTTTCACTGCTTCATTTCAGTGCTGATGAAACATTGCTTTGGGGGATATATGTTGGTTAGGCTGATGGAAAATCTTCTCTAACAGCTTCCCCTTCCCATTCCAAATTATGGAATCTCTCATAGGAAATGTCAGGTAGTTGGTTTGGTGATGAAAAAGCAGGTAAAGTGTTTATATGTGTAGGTTCCTCCTTACCTCCTCTCCCATTTCTATTAGTAAGGAACAAAACCTTAAAGCAGAAGACAGGAAGACTGAAGGGGTGATTTTAGTTCCAAACATTTCCCAATTCCTCAGTGTGACCAGGTGTAAAGTACTAAGCCTCTTCTCAATTGAGATTTGCTTCTGTAAGATGGAGGTGATAATGCTGCCTGGCAGAAGTGGTGCAGAGCTTCAGAAATAAAGCAATCAGAGCACTGTTCAGAGCTTCATAAATTAATCACAGCAAGATTCACCACTGCTTGCTGTTAATTTAGTTTCCCAAATACAAGGTAGTCTGCAGAGACTCTGCTTTGAAACTGCCTGCAAATAACTAGAACCATTATTCCCTCGTGGAGGAAGGAATACAGGCACAGGTTGTGATCCTGATGAGAATGTCTCAGTACAGGATAACTCTAATCTGGCCAATCGGGACAAAGTGCTTGTGGATCATAGGGAGAAACCAGGTTCAAATCCTGACTGTCAGAGGGTGTTGGATTCTCCGCTTTATAGTGGTTAAATCCTTGCACCTGTCTGGTCCAAGATCTAGGTAACTGTAGCATGGAAGCCTGGGTTGCCATCAACTGGCAGAATATTCAGTCCCAAGTCAGAAATATTGCACAACAGTTCATTGCACAAAAAAAACAAAGTGCCTGTGAACAGGAGTCACAAATCACACAGAAGTATGTGCAGATGCTGTTTAGAAAGACCTTGGAGAGAATCCTTGTGTCATAAAGAAAAGTTACTGGAAGATGGAAAATATCTATTAAAATCTAGGCTACCTCAATTTTTTCCCCAGAAGAGACAAAATGAGATATGTTCTTTCCATTAGTCACCTTAATCTTTGAATTCCAGAACTTTTATTTCCCTTTCCTCTATTCCAATGAATAATTAAGCATCTAGTGGAATAGGAAAGATTGAAGGAGGCTGACCTGGCACATGAGCTATGAGTCAATGGTACCTTATTTCCTAAGAAACGTACAAGCAATTTTTCTGATTCTTCTCCATTAACATCTTAATTTCCCAGTACAATTCTAAGAGAATTAGATTAATCACTCTCAACCCTCTGCCAATTTTAATCAGAAACAATGACTGCCTCTGAATAATAATTTTCTTTCTTTGCAGCTCCAGATGTTTGTAGAATAAACCACCACTTTTATTGCCTACACTTAGCACCTACAAGAGGTTTAACTTTTTGACTTACCAGAGTATTGGGACTGAGCAGAACTTGGGATTAGGAAAACAGGTATTTTGCTTCCCTTAGTTTTGAATTTTTGCATTCACTACTGCTGAAAACTTTTCTCAAAAAGTTTAGCCTGTGGCTGTTCTAGAGACATGTTAAAACAGGTGGCTAACCTCTGGGTTGGGAACTCCTGCAAAATTTATGGCTGTGGACATGGGACAGCTCCCAGGAAGAATGGATTTTGAGGAGAGATGTGAAGATCTTGGATAGAAATATAGTGGCCAATTCAGTCTCAGAAATATCAAGGCCATTCTCATAAAAAGCAATTTGAAGAGTATCAAGCATGCTTTGTACCTTCCAAATCTTTTTGGCACAGGCTCTTTTCCTTGGTAACATTATACAGCTGGTCTTAACTGGCTGCTAGAGTCCTTCCACTACCTGCATATTTTCCTTTACTAACTCTCTGCTTTTGCTTTTTTTTCTTCCACATAGCTTATCCCTACTCTCAGCTATGCTCCACCTTCTTTTGCCAGCAGGAGAAAATGCAACTCAGAGTTGAAACTGTTGATTGCCAGAATCTTATGCTGTTATATTTCTTTCTCTGTTTTTTTTCTGTTTTAAACAAGTGAATTTTAAAGCAAAAGGTACATATAAGTCAGTACTTGAAAAATTGCAGTATAAGAGGAGATTAATTTATTGCTTGTTTCATGCTGAGGAAGTAATTTTGTAATTCTGCTGCCATTCAGCACATCTACCAAAGTGTGTATGGAGTTGCACATACATCTGCCCTGTCCTTTGGAAGCAAATATTTGTTTGATGTTTCAAACTCTTCTGGGATAATATTAGTGATGGTCCTTAGGTATCATCAAGTATATTTCATATTATCAACATAATTTTTCAATTTATGCATTCTTGGGCAGTGGGCATACTAGAATATGGTCTTGAAATTTTTCTTCTTCACACTTTAATATCTTGGATGTAAAATAAGCAGTTCATTTCTATCTGTAATTACTGCCAGTAACTAAATGCATTAACATCTGTTTTGAAATTCTTCCTTTACCTTTGTATTTGAAAGCTCTGTACATTAATAAGAAAAAAATCCCACACTGAAGCAAGTGGACATGAATTTTAAAAACAATCATTAGATCATTATTTCTAGCTGCAAGCTTGTCATGCCCATGACCTATTGTATTAATAAAGGCCCAGAATGCTATTGGCACTGACAGACAGAGCAATGTACTGCATGTTTTATGAACTATGTATTCAGCTTCTTCTGATTGCTACAGAGACACAAATTCATACAATTTCCTATCAAAAACCTTCTCAATAATAAGCTAACATCCATTCAAATTAAAGAAGTTTGCCCTTCTCAGAAAGAGAATGAAGTAGTCTCACAGCTTCTAACAATTTGATTTATTTTAACATTAAAATATTGAGAACATCAAACTTTAATATCTGTGCTGTCACTTTATTCATAAGGTAAGTACAATTCTTACACTCAAGAGCTCAAAAATAATTTAATTTTTAGAAGGAAATTTATTGCACTCTATAAGGAAGGTGTGCAATTCCTTCTTTCAGAGAACTTGTGGATTATCTTCTTTCAAAACAGGCTGAACTTGTGATTCTTATATGCTTTGTCTTTTTTTTTTTCATAAATAATCTTTCATTTATTTCTCCTTTCACTTTTTAGCAGCAAGAAACTGAATGCTCCTTTACTGTCTTGCTAATAATAATTAGAAATAGAAAACGAATTCATTCAATGAAATAAAAATCAGCTAGAAATTCAACCCAGACCACATCAAAGTAAAAATGCATTTTTCTCATTATAATGATCAAAACTGTTTGTTCCCTTCTGTTCATGTTCCTGTATTTTACCTAGGATCCCTGCATCCATTGCTGGCACTTTTATTTGCAGACAGTAGCAATTTCTGGGCTTCAACAAGTTCCTGTGCTCCTAGTTTATAAGACTGCACAGAGCTGTTTCACACAGATTAAGCTCTCCCACTAGACAAGATCATCAAAGGATAATAAGGAGCAATATTATCATTATCTCATAACAGCTGGGAAATCGAGATTTCGTTTGAGTACATTATTCATCAAGGCCTCTGTTGGGTCTTTGTCATTCATACAAGAGACATTATATTGGAAAAGTAGCTACAATTCCAAGTAACTCTACTTAAATATACTCTGTAGAGGTTACTTTTGTATGAGCACTGATGGTCTAACAAAGATCTAACATTATCTTGAAGACTTTCATTTGGAAGCAGATAAATTAATTAGAGGTGTTAAGCTCCTCTTGCTTTACTTGCCATTTCTGCAGACTATTTTGCAGCTAGGAAAGCTGACAGCTTACTTACACTTTGTAACCTGGTTTATAGGATAACATTTGCAGCAGTGGTTCAATCTACTATGTTTCTTCATAAAAATCATCAAAGCAGTTAAATGAAACTTACAGTTTTAACTTCTCAGTTAAAAACCAGCTGGGACCTTTGTTGTGACACAAGGTACACCTGAAGAGCCTGATTAGAGGGGAAAATGCCTTAAGAAAAAGGTCAGAAAGATTGTGATGTATGCAGAGAGAAAAATAAGTCAGATGTACAGTGAAAGAAACAATGGGGTTGCCAGAATAAGCGAAGATCTTGGGATATCTGAATAAACTGAAGTGATACAACTGATCAGTTCCTGCACAGAGAACATGGTTAAGTAAATTTTTCACTGCTGTCAAATCAGACCTACTGCAAAGGTGCATAGCAGACATTTAAGCTTGTCTATGTTTATTTCTATGGATGGAGGTACCGGCTGGATCCAATTTTTATTCCAGCTAATACTTGGGATATGAAGTGTCTTGAGCCAGATCTCAAAAGCCAGCAAGACAAAAAGAGCTCTGTACGTGCTGCTTTTGGAAGGACAACAAAGACGTTTTCATAGGAAGTTAGAAAAGCAAAATCAGAAAAGGAAACAATCCTATTGACCAGATAGGAAAGACCGAGGGAGAGTTAATAGCTGGCAGATCCAGACTTTCCCTTTTGCATCTGCAAAGAAACTGAGGTTGCCATTTTTCCACAGTTAAAGAGTCAACTATCAGAAATTTACAGAAAGAACCAATATCTATTTTGTACACATCCCTACCTGTAATGAACAGAAGAATTGTTTCTCTATGCATACTATTCAAAATTTACTGCTGTTAAATTTAAAAGTCTTATGAAAGAGGATTTTGTCCATTTCCATGCTTCACCATTCTCTTTAATTGCAAATGCATGAGATAGGAGTAAGGCAGAAAAATCCTTTGGAATCCTCTGAGCTGAGGTATGGTGTAATACAACACAGAGGTGTTAAATATAAGAAATTTCTAAAGAAGATAACCTTTTCATTCAATTTACAAAAATTAAACAGTAGAGCAGTTATCCTTTTCCAGTCATAAAGATTACAATGCGCATAATTTATTATTTTTTCTTTCCCAAATGCCCACTCTCCTTAAAAATGTGTTCACCTGTTTGCCTTGACAAGCCCATAAATTCTAGAAAAAAAATTATTTAGAAATTAGTCAGGACTGTAATTAAAACCCTGATATTTAGTATTTACCTCTTTCCTACCGCAGTGATGGATTCAGGGATGGATAGGAAAATACATATTGTATCTCTATAAATAAAAATAATAACACCTGGATTATAGCTAGTGATAATATTAGTAAACCATAATGTGCTTTGCAGCTAATATATTATTCTCCAGATGTACACAGACCTCAGAAAAGAGGTCTTAAAGCATTTCAGATCTCTGTTGTTGATGACAACTGTAACAAAAATATAAAAGATTGATTCTGAGAATGTTGCCTGTCAACATCTTCCACTTTTTCTGGCAAGAGTGTTGTTCATGTATTTTTTCTCTTTCAGAGGCTCTGCGGGTTCTGAGTAGACCGGATCACTGTTTCTATGGGAGTGCTGTTTATTGCGTATACTGTGATGCTCTGGGCACTCATCCATCTCTTCCTGCATGTTTTCATAGAGCTTACATTGTGCTCTTGATCTGTAGGATTCCTGAAAATATTTCAGAGAAGAAGAGATTATTCAAAGATTATTTTAAATCTGCAAAATACTAGTTCACCTCTTTCTTGGTGCTAGATGTTGCTGTTGTACTGCGTTGTACCAAACAGTGAGAAATTATTTGTTTGGTTTTACTGCAAGATATTTAAATGTGTAGATTGGGAGGACAGTGTGGAGTGTGCATCCTTGTTGTGTAGCATAAGAGTGTGGATGCACCACCCAATCCTAAAAAAGAATAATAGATTCTGTAGAAG
>PYHW01010789.1:7031380-7075241 GCA_013186435.1 Turdus rufiventris | reverse complement strand
GAGCCCCCTGTACAGGTTCCAAGGATGCCTTCTGAGCCCCCTGTACAGGTCCCAAGGAGGCCAGGGGAATACCCTGGGCTCCCACAATTATTCAAAGATTATTTTAAATCTGCAAAATACTAGTTCACCTCTTTCTTGGTGCTAGATGTTGCTGTTGTACTGCATTGTACCAAACAGTGAGAAATTATTTGTTTGGTTTTACTGCAAGATATTTAAATGTGTAGATTCTCCACATCGGGAGAACAGTGTGGAGTGTGCATCCTTGTTGTGTAGCATAAGAGTGTGGATGCACCACCCAATCCTAAAAAAGAATAATAGATTCTGTAGAAGTAATGTATTGGAGGTAAGCCACAAGACTTGCTCCACAGCTTAAGTGATAGAAAGGATTTTGGTTTCTGCATGACAGTTAGGTTTCCTCCACAGATCAAAGACCACATTCTTTGTATCTGAATGCATGAAAATTTATCCACAGAGACACAACAATTTGGAAAAAAAGAAAAAAAGAATATAGTGGACAATATAGTGAAGGAAGAATTATCAAGGTGTCATGGCTGATTTGTTGCTCAGACTTCAATAATAATTAACCCTAGATAACGTCATGATTAAAACATATCTATCTTAAAAATATTAAACCCAGTTTGTTTTAAAATTATTCGAAAAATGTGATGAGGTTTGGTAACAAGTCAGTTTGAACTCCATTATAATCCACTTGTTCTGTGTTCAAACTTTTTAATACCTGAGAAAATTTGAGGAAGAAATATGGCATTTTATAGGAATACTAGTTCACTGACACCCAAAACTATGATGCAGTAGTTGTGTGCAGGATTTCTGAATTTATGTGGGAAAGTTTTGTTGTGAATAGTGTTTGATAGGTTATATCCAAATGTTATCTGAGGGCTGAAGCAATCAGACAATGGAGACAAGTACAGAAATCCACAAAGATCTGAGTTACAGACAGTTCTGCAGACTTAGACTGGTAAGTGCTGTTCTAACCTTACCTACTTTGCAAATCTTCATTTAGACAATGTTTGGTACACTAAAAAATATTTTCTTAACCTGAAGAAACCATCAAAAATGCTGATATTACTGACTATAGAAGATTTTGTATTACACAGAGTTTAGGTTCTGAATGATGCATATAGTAAAAGCAAAATGAAGCATACCCTCTTTTAAGAAAAAATTTTGATATTTCCCCTGGAAGAATTAATATGGCATCCAAAGTCCTGCAGTGCAGAATCAAAGGCAACTCAATTGTGACCAAGTGTATATTTAGGACCTTATCTTCCATTTAAAACTATTTTTTTCCCCAGGTCTCTGGAGATCCCAGTTGGTTGAGGTTTTCTAGATGACACTTAATGCACCATGGAAGTACTGAGCTTATAAAAAAACCCAGTCAAGTAAATTTGAAATATGTCTGCGAGAGGAAATACTCATGGTGCCTTTGTATCAGAAAACCTGTGCAGGAAGTTCAAATTCACCTCAGCTGCAGAAAATTTGAATCTGCTCTTCTGTTTTACCATAGGATACCTTTATCATTTATCTGCTGCCTCTTTCATATCTTCTGTTGAATCTGGACCACAAGATGCAAGAAAAAGTGCAGCATATCTGGGAATTAAACCTGATCTTGTTTATTACATTTTCTCTCTAGATTAAGTACTTGCTACACCAAGATCCCAGACTGGGAAAAAGAAGCAAATGAAAAACCAGACTCAACACAAAGCCTAATATAACTTCAGATCTCTGGGTTACTTAGTTCTTGTTCCTGGGTTGCCTATTTCCCTGCTCCCATACCCTTGTCCTCAGTAGTAAGTGGATTACTAACTACTCTTTTCAGATAGTTTAAGTCTTCACTTTGCAATCTTTGCCTCTGGGTGATGTATTTTGACGTCCCTTTCCCTTTTGCCATTGTGGGACCATGTAAGTGCCCAAAGAGGCCCACACTTAGAAAGGCAGACAGCAGGAGAGAAAAAATGGACATGGTAACCTCCAGTGTGAGAGTAGATGCAGTGTGTAAAACAAGAAATCAGGGCATCTCGGTGGTGACATTTGTGTGACTTTGAGCAGCAGCTGCTGAGTTAGTTCACCTTCTTGTGTCCCAAGAAAATGAAACTGTCTTCATTTGGAAAGATGACCAAGGACTATTAACATCCACTTACCAAGACTTCCTTGTTCACTCTTAGTTTATTGCTTGTGTAATGCTTTCTGCTAAGCCTTTGAAAGATGAGATTCTGGCATATGCTTTACTGAAGAATTAAATGGTGTATAAAAGGACAAAGGAGGATTTCATAATATGGGCTATAGAATCTCCATGCACCATTACATTGCAACCGAAGCACAAGACTTATAGGATTTATATCTAATTTGAAAGGCTGCCCTATTAGCCTCTTATGCATTTTCTCACTGTGAAGGTATGCTACTCTATTCTGTCTGAAGTATTTAGACGAAACGAAATCTTTGAGCATCTTAAAAATTCTGTCTAGCCAGAAAAAAGGGCATTTATCAAGCTGCTTACAACTTCTGTATCAGAGTAAGCATAAAATCCTTTGAGGACATCACTACATGTCTTGATATCTCTAAGTTCTATCTCAATAAATAAAATAACAAGGGTAGAAGTCTTAATTGGTAAAGTGCTCCAAGCCTGACAACCTTACAAGAAGTTGAGCAGAACCAGTTTCTTTGTTTTGACAAGGTTTTCCTTCAGGATGATCAATGAGAAAGCCACATTGAATGATGACACTTCCTTTCCACTTTCATGTGTTTCCACTGTCAACCTGAGAGCATTGGAAAATCCTCTCCTCAACCTGCCATTTTGCAAGTAACCTGGCAGTCAGATCTAGGCTCTCTGCCAAAGATGGTCCTTGGCTTTAATTTACTATTTGTTTCAATAAAACTTGTGTTTCATAAGGTAAACCTAGTGTGTACAATAAGAACTTTCAAAAATTTAGATTTCAGTTTTGCATTCCCAGATGTGAAGAAAGTTTGATGAGTTAGAAAACAGCTGAGCAGCCTTCCCATGTGTAGACAGGTATTAAACAGGCAGGTCACAAATCCTTTTGTTCTTTTCCACAAACACATATTAAACGAGTTTCCAAAACTAATGGTGCAATTGTGCAATGGTTGACACATTTCTCGTATCTCATGAACTAGAAGTCAACCAGGTGACTTCTGAAGCATTCAAAACCATTCATCTATCATTCTGGGTATTGATCTTTGTGCACTGTAGGGAAGTTTCCATCACGGAAATATAACATAAAACATTATTTCAATTATTTGCCCTAAGCTACACCAACCTTTTGGTTTGTTGTTAGATTTCAAGGGATTGATGTATTGGTCAATCAATTAAGATGGATTACTAGCATTTCCCTTTGCAGTTCATTTCAGTTTTACCAGTGTTTGAGGATACAAACCAGAGTGAACACTAATATTATATACTTTCTTTTGCAGGCTGAAAAACACACAAAACAATATCGCTATCTTCGTTCAATTCCTCTGGAAAGGAATGGAAAATAAATATTGCAATAAGTCTCTCATGTCTTGTCACCTTTGCTGGTGACTGAAGGACATTTTATATTTTGCACTTTGCACTCACTCTGGCTACCAGCTATCCTATAATCTTCCCATTGCAAGTTGGTGTTGTCATATTGTCAGAATCAGTGAGTCTTCAGTGATGCCAAATTATTGTTTGTAGCCATGCCTGTAGGTATTAAAGTCTTCATGAGGGTCTGGATGGAAATTAAAACTAAGCTAAATGGGAAACTTCACAATAAAATTTTTAGTGCCAGTGGAAGAAGAAGAAGTCGGTGTGTTCTTCCTGCTGTTCACTCTTGCCCTTGGAATGGCCCACTGCGCTGGTTTGGCAGAAATGTTTGTACTAGCTGCTGTGTGGTGGGCTGAACTGGGGAAGGAAGAAGGTGGCAGAAGGCCAGAACAAAAAAATGTCTGGGAAGCTGGTGATATAAGTTACCCGGGGTAGTTCAAGCAGTTTCACTGCTGAAGTTTTAGCCACAGCCTTCGAGTTCAGCTCTCAGGTTTTCTGACAGATCAGGTTTCAGGTTTTCCTTCAAGACACAATCAGATACATCTGGGTCAGAGCCTGGAAACTGTTCCTGTCTGGGTTGGGTTTGACTTGGCCGTAACTAAACCCACAGGAGCTCTTTCATAGGACCAAGTAGTTGGAAAGGAGTCAGACTGAGGTTCAAATCTGGGCTTATCTTAAAGTGATGTTATCTTTAGCATAAGCTTATTCTTTATATTGCATTTTGCATGTGCCCCACTGATTATGGGGTTATACAAGAGGTAGGGTTAAAAGCAAAAACATTCTCTTGCTGTTTACAGGATGCAAAACCCATTCCAAAACCAAATCAGTTGCACTTGCAGTGCTGGTAGAAAAGCCAATCTGTGCAGCAGCATGCACAAGATAACTTACTGTCAGTCTGTATAAACTTGGCACTTTACTTAAAAGAATGCAATTCAAACTATTCATTTAGTAAATACCAC
The DNA here is from genome assembly GCA_013186435.1 of Turdus rufiventris. Taxonomy (NCBI): domain Eukaryota; kingdom Metazoa; phylum Chordata; class Aves; order Passeriformes; family Turdidae; genus Turdus; species Turdus rufiventris. Next base: position 7,070,744 of record PYHW01010789.1, on the reverse strand, counting down.
AGATTTCCATTGAATATTAGTGAGTTGATGAGCCCGATTTAGTTAGACATTATAATTAATTGTTCCAAAAATGCCTAAGCAAAGGCGCATAATCAAATAATCAATTATCCAGTGGCTTTTAATTGAGATAGCTACTTTTATTTTTTTACTGTCAGCCTTTCAGAAGTTTAGGAATCCATTTTAATGATCAGAAAATTGTGTATCCATGTTTATGGAGTCATAGATACTTTAAAACAAGAACAAAATTCATGCCTGCTTCAAATATATGTTATAGACTAGCATATATAAGAAAAATACTCCATTTACTCTACTTTTTAAAGTTAATGATGTGTGTATATAATAACTTAAAATCTAATGTCTTCAAGTGCTAGCTCTGGATTTTCCAGAACAGCTGGATGCAAGATGCATGCTAATTCAGAGAGCAGCTGGACTTTCCTCCACTGTTGTGAATAGATGGGATTTAAATGGGAGGGTGCTACCTACTGCCAAACATAATTTTCAAGTGTTGTGTTCTCCTGGGATGTTTTGATTGAATTAAGAGGTTTCAGCTAGTTCAGTCAGTGAGATGCAATGGGCAGCAAAAGGTTCTCTACACATTATTGGACACAATATGTGGGTCTTTAGCTAATTTTTAAATCTGCAAGTGTAAATTCCTAAAGTACTGTAAGGATTGTCTGAGCTTTTAAAGTCATATTAGACATTTCCATACATTAAAAAGAAATCCAAATATTGGACTGCCCCCCCCCATACTACATTATGTATTTTTCTAACCCCAAATTAGAATGTTTTATCAAGAAAAAAAATTCTGTGTGAGAAAAAGCAAGAAAAATATGTTACTCATAATGACTGCAAGTGTCTGGAGGAAAACATCCTGTACTTTTAAATTCTTTTATTCTTGCCTCCCATCCATGCTGCAGGACCTCACTGTCTTTATTCTTGCCAGACTGCTTTATCCCCAGAGCAAGTATGACTTCATTAGTCAAATTTTTACAAGTTTGAGTTCATGTCATTTTTTGGACTGAAATCGTTGCCATCTTTCCTTCAGTTTACTCAGCATGAATATCTGGCACATTCAGTAGTTCAGTTTAGCCTTATCAGACATGGGGTCCCATGGTAAAAGTGGGGAATATCTTCATTATTTATAATATTATGAGTAAAGAATATGACTTATGGAAGCCACGTCTGTATATTTGTGGAGTTTCTCTAGTGTTATCTGTCCTCTGCAAATTAGAATTTAGCTGTCAAAGACATGGAGTGAAAAGGAGGAAGGACATTTTTGTCTTGACTGTTAATTACAGTCAGCTCTTGTAATGTGTCTATACTGGACAATGCAGCATAGAAGAGATGCATAAAAGCTCAGGTTTAAATTAATGTGCTAAGATAATAAAATAAATTTAGCCACTGAAATATGGAACTTCATGTAAGATTCCCCAAGATGATGAACTGGGAAGGCTAAGAAATGTGAAAAATTAATCTTACCAAATTTGGATAGATTCCATGGGATATACTGGCTGATTTGCTGTCACAGGATGTTATTGTTGCTCTGTCTGCTCCATACCATCACAGCCTGGAGGAGAGCAAAATAAATCTTCTATGAATTCAATTGAACTGCTTTCCTATGGTACCAATCTACAGGAACCTTGGAAATACATTTAGTGCAATGCACTGAAATTTTGATCACTTTCCCCATAACAGAAATCACTGGGAGTATTGAGAGCTCAGCTTCTCTGGGCCAATGTCAAGAAGGAGATGAAATTTAATCTCAGATAAACTTGAATACACAGAACAAGTATTCAGTGGTGAGCTGCATGTGTTCCTGCCATGTGTTTTGCATGTAGTAATGTCTATGAGGGACTGGAAAGTATTTTGTCAGTATTTTTGTTTTATTTGACTGCACTTTGGACTGTTATATTACAGGAGAGAGAAATGACATATAACATAGGTTCAGCCATGGGTAACATGTCTTCAGACAAGAAGGAATTCCTTCATGTCGATGCTGAATCTATACCAGGCACACTGTTCTCTTCTGTCCCATGGAGTGGAATATCTTTCACTTGTGTGTTGGAGCTCTGGCATCACTTGATGGAAAAATGGCCACATGTCAAAGCTGCAGGTGGAAAGGGCTGCTTTCAACAACTCTTCTTGGAGGGAGAGCCACTTGGGAGACACTCTTCTTCATAAGCTCCTCATTGGGGAGCTGCCCTGCTGTGCTGGGACCTTTTTGCAGTTCCGTAATTCAAGACAGCCATGAAGTGGAGAAGCTGTGTGATGCACCCTGATACATGGATGAGATGCTAGCAGTGAGCAAATGTGAGGCATGAGTCAGCTGTGGGTTTTGCTTCAATGAAACAGGATTTTTCTAGGCCTGAAACAGTGAACAAAAAGAGTTTCTTTCCCCCACAGCCTAAGTAGTTGGAGAATTTTTAAAGATCTGTATTATTTTTAAAGAAAATTAGAGAAAGTCAGAGGGATTGTAACTGTTTTTCACTAGTGTCTTTTACTGAACAGACAGTCCTAGGTTCTGTTACACATTTTTTTTATTGAGGTACTCAATATTTGCCTGGAAGAGGCTTATGTGTCTGAAGTAAGCAGAGAAAGCGGGTTTCCACTATTTATTTATCTCTATCCTAAATAAACAGACACAGAGACACACCAGAAGATATTAACATCCTGAATTTAGTGTGAAGTTTGTAAAGTATACCTTACAGAAAAACTCGGAGCCCAGCATGTGTTGCAGGCATTTATAAAAAAAAGTCCATGTCAAATAATAAATGAGTCCAGCAAAACACAAAAAAAAAAAACAAGACAGGTTGGAAGAAGACCTCAAGAAAAGATACAGCACAGCTTGTTGATAAGATCAATTTGTTCCCACCATCAAGCTCTGAGGCTGCCCAGGGAAGCTGTTTCTTTTTCCAGTATCCAGAGGATATAAACAGGGAATGAAAACAGTTGTTTCTCATCTATTCCTGGTTTGGGCCCCTTGGTTAAATGATTCCTAGAGCTAATGCTTATAATTTCCCTCAATTTTTTAAAACAAAATCTTTCCAGTATCTCTCAGGCTAGAACGACTTTATGCTCGGCATGAATACAATTCACTGCCCCTTACATCAGGGAGCAGAAGCAGAGCTGGTTTTGGAACTGGTGGAAGAATTGGCAGGGACCTTGGAATTTGTGGGTTGGCTTTGAATCCTGCAGGCAGAAAAAAAAAAAAGCATGCAGCAGAAACACCTACTGAGCTGGTACAGTGGGTTGACACTGGCCCAGTTCCTGGCACCCACCAAAACTGTTCACTCATCCCCCTCTGCAAACAGAAAATTTAAGTAAGGGCTCATGAGTTAAGAAAAGGTCAAGGAGAGATCTCACATCAAATGCCATTATGGGCAAAACAGGCTCCTATTTAGAAATATGAAGTGAATTCATTGCTAAGCTTTAGAGCAGAATAATGAGAAATAAAATAAGCCCTTTAAAACAGCATCCTTCTCCCCTCTCCTCTTCCCAGCTCTACCTCCTCTCCCAGCAGTGCAGAGAAACAGGGAATGGGGGTTTTGGTCAGTTCATCACCTGTAGTTTCTCTTGCTACTGGGGTAAAGGATTCCTTCCCCTGCTGCACCATGGGGTCCCTCCCACAGGAGACATTTCTCCATGAACATCTCCAGTGTGAGTCCATCCCAGGGGCATCCCAAATCCACTGCAGAGGGAGTCACTCTCGCACAGGGTGCAGCCCTTCAAGGACAGGCTGCTCCAGCTGCTGCTCCCCTCTCTCTCCTCGGGCTCCCACAGGCTCACAGCCTCCTCTCAGGCATCCACCCACTGCAGCAGGGGCTCCTGCAGGGGCTGGGGGTGATCTCTGCTCCCCATGGCCCTCCCTGGGCTGCAGGGCACAGCTGCCTCNCCATGGGCTCACCAGGGGCTGCAGGGAGCCCCAGCTCCAGAGCCTGGAGCAGCTCCTGCCCCTCCTGCGCCGCCCTTGGTGTCTGCAGTGCTGCTCTTACCACGGGTTCTCACCCTGCTCTTCTCTGGCTGCAATTAAAACTGCATACTAACTTCCAGTTTTCTTCTGCTGAAGTCTGTTATCACAGAGGATTTACCACCATTTCTAATTGGCCCATCCTTGGCCAGTGTCACGTCCAACTTTGGAGCTTCCAGGGATTGACTGTGCTGGACAGGGAGGAGGCTTTTAGCAGATTCTCACAGAAGCAGCCCTGTTAGCTCCCCCTGCTATCAAAAAGCAAGCCATGCAAACCTAATAGAGTTGGATATTTAGTGATTTCTTTTCTAAATGGGCAAACATCACTCATAAAATTAGCAGTCAGGATATAGAAAGTAAGGAAAAAGAGCATGATGGAATTTTGACTTTTCTCTGGTTCATTTGGAAAGTTTCAGTCATTAAGTTAAAATAGGTGCAGTTAATTTTGTGTTACTGAAGGAGGTGGTAACTTCATGATGTTCATTCTTCCCTGTTTTCTGCTTCTGTAGTTCTGAGATAATTAATCTCTCATCAGTTAGGAAAAACATGAAAACCTTGTAGTTCAGGTATACAGTTTTGATTTTTTTTATCCACATCCCATTCCATAAGGACAAAATAAAAGATTTTACTGTCAAAATAAGGACAAAAAAGGAGAAGAGCAAATAGAGCAAAATTAATTAATTCAACTTGTAGGATAAAAATCACTGTGATGCTGATTATTTCCTAATGGTTCAGCTGCATTCACTGAATGTAACATTAACAGAAGCACGATTCATGGGTCTGTAAACTGTTTTGGAAATATAGCTACTACTAGTGTTTACCTAATATTAATTGCCATTACCAAATGGTTAATAATTGGAAAAGACTTGAAAGAAAATGGTAAGACACTCCTTCACTAGAATAAAGGGGCAAGAGTTACACAGACCCTCTTTCTCCAAAGATATGAGCTGGCTGCCAGCTCCAGGGATGCTGGAGAAGCCCTCAAGGGGATGCAGTCATGGCACTCATGACCCTCAGGCCAAGTCTCAGCTGCCCCTAAAGCGGAGGTGTTTGTTATCCTAAATGCATGTCCAGGTCTTTCTCTGATGCAACACAGTGCGTTACTATGTCTCAGATGTCTCTTGCCTAAATCTTGAACAAGCAAATTCCTTATTAGGGAAAGAGGTATTGCACAGACAGATCCATGTGATGTATTGTAAAAATGGTTGCCAGAGCCTTTGAAACAAATGTGAAAAGAAACAGCTGATGTTTCAAAGCTGAACTGCAAATCTTGTAGCCCTGCAAAGTTACAAATATGCAAATCTTATTACACATCTCCTGAGTGACTACATTAAGGTGATTCATGAAGATACAGAAAATTCATCCCTGTCAGCTGGGGCCAAGAAGGACAAATTGCCCAGGAACATTCTATTATGCTTGTTCTTAGTACTTTTAAGATGACAGCTGACATTTATTTCTAAGATGTTATAATGCACAAGGGAAGATAACATTCTCTGCTACTATTGAGCTGTGAACACCTGCATTCAATAATCATTTGCATATCTCCCCTTTAATTCAAGCATTTAGATTCCCTTTATAAATATTTACCAATTAAGCAGCTCAAAAAACTAAGCAGTGGGAACATATTGTTATATTTTACAGTTGTGCCAAGAGTACTGGTAAGCTAAAGGATTTATCCATAGTTTTATCAAAGGTCAATGGAAAGTGAAGTGTCAGGACTTGGGTGTTTAGCTGTATACAAGCTACAGTCAGTCCATTTTTTACATATATATTTTTCCATGAGTGATATGCTCATCAAAATGGAGAAGTTATTTTTCAGGTCAAGTTTTACATGCTCGTAGATTTTTTAATAGAGAGATGTGGTTATTTTGACCCACTAGTCTGACCTCTTCTGGAATGCAGAGGGTTCCCATGAGCAGTGCTTGCTTCACCAGGTCTGCCATGGACTACAATATTTAAGGAGGAAAAAAACCAAAAAAAACCAAAACAAACAAAAAAAAACCAATTAAAAATTACAACTCCATCAAAACTCAGTGATTCTTTGAAGGTTCTGTCAATGGCTAATCCAATATACCCTTGCTAGAGTTGTGGCACTGTTTAGGACCCTTACTGTTAAAGCATTTGCCTTTTTTTATTTAACTTCAATTTCTAAACATTTTCTTCTTCTTTACCAAAGTGGTCAAACTTCTTATGCAGCAATCTGCAAATGTTAGACACAGACAGTCCCCCCAAGGTACATTTCACTGTCTGAATAACCTTGCAGTATTCTGCAGTCATAGTATCCATCATAAAACCTCAGGTGGACATATGCCCAGGTAATGGTAGAAAACCCAAGTTTATCTTCTTTTTTTTTTAAATGGAGAATTCAGGTATTTTCTGCAGCATCTCCTATGAGCTATGCACAACAGCCTAAAAAAAACTCAGTTAAGGTCTGTAAAGACATCTGGTGATAGAAAAGTGTTTATGAAAGCTAAATTTTATGAAGATTATGGCTATGTGTCACAGATAGGCCACATAAACAGGTGCAAAAGTTGAGAATGGAATTGCAAGAGCGGTAGCAAAAGCTCTAAGTGCATTTATCCAGGACATACAGAGACATCTGTTATAGGCTTAGGTTCCCATCTCCTTGTACGAGTGTATTTTTAGAGAAGATTGATATCTCCAACCAAGAAATTCTGGGATTCATAGAATGGAGTTACTCCATGAATTAACTGATACACAAGAGAGGAGTGAAAAAAATTACTGAAAGGATGGAGTTACATGTATTTGGAGTGATGAGCACTGAGTAAGACTATAAATATTAATGAATGATAAGAGTTGTGGATGAAGCAAAGGTAAATGGAAGGTGGAAAGGGACAAGATAAATATTACTTTCCAAGGAATTTTAGTCTTCATGAAAACACTGGCTTTTCTTTTGTGGCATTGGACAAATTATTGAGCTTTTTTTCCCTGTGCCCTTATTGATGAAGTGGCCAAAATGAGCAATCAATTGCCTGTAATTCCCTCTCTGAGAAAGACAACAGTTTCTGCTAAGTGTTTGGAGGAGATACCGGAATTGCAGTAGATATGGGTGTGGGTCCTAGGGAATGTCCTCATGGCAAGCAGCCTCACCATAATGTCTGCAGAGTTCACAGCAGAGGAGGTTCTTGGTGCTAGCACTTGGGTCAAAGTCAGCGCTGCTCACAGCAGGACTGGGTGCACGAACCCTCGGGAACATGATGGCTTTTCCAGACCCTCAGCAGAACACAGCTGGGCACTAAGGAATGGCCTCTGCAATGAGCAGGTGCTGAGCTGGGGATACCCAATGGCTGGCAGACAGTCAGCACCAGCTGGGAAGTGATGGGCTCTTTCAAGGAAAAATATCTTGGATAGAGGTGAGTGTAGCATCCAGCCTTGTTCCTCTCCTGGGGTGCTGTAGGTAGTGTGTGATTTTGGCTCCTGCTGGTGCATGTGAGAGTTGCTGTGTACCAGGAGGTGGATGGAGCCATTCAGGGACAGCAAATCTGGTGCTCAATCTGTGACAGCTGGAGCTCTTTGGCTGCAAAGAGTGCTTCCAAGATCCCTTTGGCAGTAAAAATGGGACCTTCCTTGCTGGCAGAATGATAAGTATCTTGGAGGTTTTCTTAACACAATAGGTGAGGATTGTGTGGATAATTTGTTTGGATGCAGACCTCCAGACTGCGCTTGAAAAGGAGGTCTGTATCTGCTGTGCTGTGACCTCTCACACTGCTCTTGCGGAATGGACACACTGTGGTGCTCGTCGTCTGGGCGCAGAATATCCCCTTGGGATGAATACAGGCTCATTCTGGAAATAGAATGGGTGACTCTATTTTGAAGCAAACTTTTAAAGAGAGGTGTGAGATTTTTCACAGCTCAATAAGCATATTGAGAGGCTTATTAAATAATAACAGCACATTTGTTAATAATTAATCACTGGCATTGATAGAGAGATTTTCAGCCAAAGATGCTGAAGTTCTTTCCAAATTTCTCTGACCAAAATTGCCAACAGTAAGGAATTGCCAAAATTGCCTAATCCATCATCATGTCTTGCCACCCCTGACAGCTATTTAATTGTTCACCACATAGCAACTGCTCAGTAGCAATCAGATTGGTGCAGAAAGCAAGGACTTTGTTTCATGTCCAAGAAAAGGTCAAAAAGAAGTAAGTGAAGGGATGTGGATATCACTCCAAGATGGACTTGGTCATGTAATAGCATCCCCACCTTTTATTTGGGTTCATTCATGAATCTTAGTTTATAAGCTGCAATTTTACATGCTGCTTGAGTTGGATGACCCTGCTAGCACAGTGGTGCAGAAAGATGTGATGTGCTCAGAACTACCGTTATCATAATTTCCTGCTGAAGGCTGGCATTCACACTAACTCTGAGAATCCTTCAGATTCTTTCTGGTGTTTAAACGCATTGATCACTATGATAAAACAAAGCCTTGACCTACACCCTGAATATTTAATTTCAGCTCTGTCCTCTGATTTTATTGCCTATTTTTCATAGCCTAAATTGTCTTATAGTGATCTCTGCTGACTGTGGAACAAAACCAGATGTCTAATTTATGTGCCTCAGTTAAATGCTTAAAAGGTAGTTAATAGAAATCCAGCCAAAATGCTTGTGAGTTTTTTTATTGCATCTGTCTGCCTTAGTGAAGTTACACCTGTTTGTATCTGAATATATCTGCAGCGTCTCCATATTAAATATGGGAAATTTATCCTCATTATGAAATCTCTCTTGAGAGTCCATTGCTAATGAAATTGCTTCATATTTATTTTTGAAGTTGTATATAAACAACTAGCATTATTAGTATACAATTACCAGAGAGTAATCACAGAATTACTGTAAACATAGTCTACAAAACATACTGCAAATTAATATTCATGCATTTCTTAATCTGCAATTTGGAGCAAAAGCATAAATCCAATCTAGACTTCATCACAAAGGAATAATATCACCAGGGGAAACTGGGATGTTTTGTACTTCAGAGTAATTAAAGGGAAAAGTCGTCTGCCTCTTTTCACAGTTCTGGGGGTGCAACTGCTGTGGCTGCTGATGCACAATTCAGCAACACATTGTGTCAGTGATAAGCAAGAAAAGAAAAGCAGCATTTAGCCATGCCTCTATGCAGAGATATTGCAGCATTCAACCAAATGTGTGCAGCTGAATCCAACAATGTTGCTTGACAGCCTTGTATTTGCAGGAAGTCTAAGGTTAAGGATAGCTAAGGGAATTTGTTTGAATTCTGCCATTAACAAAAACCCATAGGTCTTTTGTTGTCTAAAGCAGAAAGAAATAAGCAAACTAGTAAAACTAGTGGCTCAGAAATCCATTTTGTGCAGTTCATTCAGGTTTGCTCTGCTTAGATAATGTTTTTATAAATTCTTTACATGACTGGAAATAGACTAGTGCTGTAAAATAATAGGAATGATTGCATAGTGGTGAAGTACATTCTATTTCATGAGTATGATGTTTGGGGGTGATTTTTAATTACTCATTTTTAGATGTCCAGAAATCAGTTTTGCAAGGGCTAAATGACCATAAGTATACAGTTAATAAAAAATATAAAAATGTAACTCTTCCATAACAGAGAAGTAGAAAACTGAAAACTTAGAATTCAAATTGAGATGAATGAAACTAGGAGTCACTTTTGAAAATTTAACTTATACATAATCAAATAGAAAGAGTGGAAAACCAGATTTTTGTGATGCTACTAATTTTTATGAGAGATTAGAAGAAACAGGAGGAGAAAACAGTGATCATTGCTCTGCTTTTTAAAATGACATTGCTCCAAGTGTCATCATCACTCCTATGTGCCCACTTCAGCAGAGGTTTAAGTATTTAAGCATTTATGAAAAGCCATGGTGGATGACAAGCTATTCAAAACCAAAGACATTTTAGAAACAAGTCTGTTTTCTACAAGACTACCATTGTAAGGACTTGCTTGCAAGTGAGGCCTGAGTAGGCAGTTATGTGGAGATAGGACCACAGGTTGTGCCAACACAAGTGACTTTGATGTTTGGGACCATGTTCCCAAGCTCCATGCTTATTGCAGGTCCCATGCACTCTTGTACTTCCAACTCCTACATTTATTTCTCTTGCAGACAAGAAACAATTTGTGGTGTTGAACAGATGCTAAAAGCTGCGCATATGTTGTTTTGTCTCTCTTTTGCTTACTTGCTTTCTCACTGGATTTTTTCTCATATTACACTGGACACAGGACCGTATGTTGCCTTGTGGTCTGGGAATGTGTTTGAAAGAATAAGTGTCATTTTTACAGAAATTCTAACAAAATTAAATGCAATCATGACAAAGCCCTTGTTTTTCCCCCTGCTCACAAAAGACAGCATTCTTCCATTTCTTATTACTTCTGCCTGTCTCTTAATCTGTGCCCAACAAATGAGGCAGAACGTTCCCACTGAATAACGTCTCCTTACATAGATAAGGCTTGCAGTTAGGAACATTTTTATGGAGTTCAGATTTAAAGAGAAAAAGAACAGAGATTAAGCAAGTAAGTCTAATACGTATTTGCCAAACATATTTTAAATGAGAATAATACAATGAAGCAGAATGATGCTGCATATAAGAAGTGGAAGGTATTTTCAGGTACCAAGAGCTGTACAAGGGGAAGGTTCTTGCTGCAGTAATTGCGAAGGGGCAAAAAGAAAGGAGGTCTGACCAAAAACCTATTTTGATTACCAAGGTCACAGAAACTATAATGGACCCCATTTTTGAAATGTCCAGTGAAAAGGTGAAATTATTTAACAGGGAGTCTGAGGCCTTGAGGAGAATAAGGGCAGAATATTGGCTTATAATGCTAATAAAAAAGTGATATGTGGCTTTTCATTAACTTGTGTTTCTTTATGCAAATCCTTTGGGGATACTTTTTGCTTTATGATACAGAATTTTATCCTTTTTATCTCTATAAAGATGTGGTCACAAAGGTTCTATAGCTTATGTGACAGAGATAGTTTAAATGTGAATTCTGAAAAATAGATAACAGCAGGAAAGATAAAAAGCTTAAAGAGTAATGAAATAGAACAACCAGCTGACAAAGTTTAATGAGTAATGTTTCAAAAGAAACACAGCATGGTAAAAAGAAAGGATGCAGTAAAGAGAGGAGAAAAATTTATGAAAGGACATTGTTTTTATAAAGCTTGTCATAGTGCAAGAGTTGAGGAGAGTGGTATGTTTAGAAAGTCCCTAAAATCTGCCATGGAATCTCTGCTCTGCATGTGGCAACAATCAAGGTTTTTTCTCTAGGACATAGACTGCAATTTGTATATTAACTTCTTGCTGAACAGAAGACTTAGTGTAATACTTATTTCCTGCCTGCATAAAAAAAAAAAAAAAAAAAAAAAAAAAAAAGAAAAATGAAACAGGGTCACTCAGTTCTGGTTGCTTGAAGAAGGATAAAAAATGATAACTGAAATATTTAAATTTCAATCCCCTGATGGGACATGTGTAGATCTGTATATAGAAGAAGGACAAGAAGAGCACTAAAAATCTAGGGGTAACAAGGTAACTTTGAGAAAAAAAATCAAAGGAAAATGCCTAAATTATTCTTGATTGTTCTGTTTCCTTGCTATATTTATGTTCTCTCTATTTATTCCATTGAAAAAGGAGAAATGTTTTTAAAATATCTGTGTTTTCTTCCCTTCAGATTTAAAGAGCATGTGATGATTTATCATCTGCATTCAAAAGTCACAAAGCTTTGGAATCTTTAATAAAACTGTCAGGAAGATACAGCTATCAGATAGCTCTGACACTGCAGGTAGGCAGCAGATTTTTCCCCTTTTATTTCTTGGTAAGGCTAATAGAAAAGTTGACCAGATGATGCAAATCCACATTGTATATGCTGATGAATATTGCAGAAGATGTAGTGCAATACATGACTGAGATTTGATGGAAACAGTAAACAAATGGAATTTAGTTAAGTGAATGAAGATAAATTTCTCATGGTTATAAGTCAACAGAAATGGTCTGGATGAGCATACCCAGGAGCTGACAATCACAAATATCAAAAGACCAAAGAAAAGAGTGGCAGTGAGGGAGGGGATAAGGACTTAAGCACAAAATTTAAATGCATATAAAGGGTAAAGGTAGTTTAGGTAACCCATATTCAGAAAAAAGGTTAAGAATTTAGGGCAGTGGGGTGAGCAAACAAGTTATGTCTCTCAGAAGAGATCATTCTGATGATGTTTGACCTGCCACCAAACATTGAGAAGATGAAGGAATATAAACATCTCCGAGGATATTGCTACTGGAGGGGGGAAATATTCTATTGTTACAATGACTGTGCCCCATCTATATTGTTTCAAAACTGGATTGAGTGGATTAGTATCCCATTAAAATAATATGAGGTACTTACAGAGGGAATATCTACCCTGTGACAAAGGGCAGCAGTCTCTGGCTCTAAGGAAATGATAGGAGAAAGAAGCTTTTGTTGAGAATATAAAGCTTATAATACAAGATATCAGAACCTCAGTTAGATGAGAGCACATATCATAATGAATAATTCTGTGCTATAGAGGTGATTGAGTGGGATTCAGAGACATTTTCTGCGATTGTGTGACAGAGCTTTGTTTATTGATTTATAGCCTTTAATTTATAACACTCACTTTCAGAAAGTATGGGATTTCAGTATTTCTGTCCCTTGATCACTAGTTGCATGGAAAGTAACAGCAGAAGATGGCAGCAGAGATTGCTGACTTGGTCTCATTTCTTTAAACGTGCAGCAGAGTACGGATGCATGGTGAAAGAGTGGACTTTTCTTTAAAAATATACTGATTTAGTTCTGGGAAGATAAATTCCTGGACTCTAAGAACACATTAATCAGCTCATTTTTTAATGGAAATGATGTAGGAGTTATGAAAGAAAAAAACATGCTCCTTGTATCTTTCCATATGTCTTAATGGCAATACTTGAAATAGTCCTTGAAAAAGATCACGGACACATTCACTTTACATGTCCTCCTGCCTTAGCAATAACTCATCAAAGGCAGGTGCCCTACATTCTCTGTAAAAATAAAATAGATTGAAAATTATAAAGAAATGCTGACAAATGTCATGTAAAGTTGCTTAAATTTCAACAGACGACTCAAAGAACAAATAAGGCCAAAACTCTTATTCCTCTAATAGCAGCCAGTGTAAAGATCTGCCTGTAGATTATCTCAACCCTCTGATCACAGGCAGGTGCATGTAGGTGTAGGTGTAAGCCTAAGCACATAGAAATAGTCATGTACTTTAGCAGATACAGTTGTAAACCAAAGACTCTGGATACTCAACTTCCTTCTCATATCACAGAGAAACATAGCCTGTGCTATCTGGCTGGTCCTGCCTCAGGGAAAGGGAGCCAGGGAGAGCATCATTCCTCAGAGGCAGGGGAATACCAGCATGGATGTATTTATAATCAATGCAGAAGCAGTGCCACTGCTGCCCTGCTGCCTAAAGTGTATTTGGAACAGCTGTCTCTGCTCCTACTCTGGTTGCTGCACATTAATGTTTTTGTATTTTAGCCTGTGCATAAGGAAGCTTGCTTGAAATCTGTCTGTGCTTCTGCTGCTTTTCCAATAGCTACAGGAGAGTCAAGACACTCTTGGTGTTTCTTTCTTTTTTTCTTTTTCTTATTTTTTTATCTTTTTCATCCATCATCTCTGCTTCTGAGCTGAATATTAACTGTTTGTTGAACTGTATAAGTGAGGCTGACAGACAACTTAATTGCTTAAGTAAAGAGAGAAGCATGACTCAGGTCTGCATATTCGAGCTCTCATTAGTCTTCAGAACCTTTCAAATCAAAGAAAAAAAGAAAAACAGTGGGTACATAATATGCTCCCTTGAGGTGACATTTTTAGAGCATCCTTTAATTCTGACAGAAATTTTCCATGCTGTCTGTTAAAGCACGTTTACTGCCTTTCTTCCCAATTGTTAATGACTGCCACTTGTCAAATGGGAGACCTGCAATAAAAAAAGTTTAGCTAATAGCTCCACAGTATTATATTTTCTGTCTCTCATGCTTGCATCTAATTATTTTTCTGGTAAGTGGAAATCAACTGTTTTACTCTGGTATTTTCCTTATAATCACACTGGAGATCAAAGCATTCATGATTACTATACTAACCAGAATAAGTTTATGAAGGAGCAAATTCAGATGTAAACATAATCTTACCTCAATATTGTTTTATTATTTAGGTTGAAGTAAGAACACTTACATTCCTCATAATATACATATTTATTCCTGTAATTTTCATCCTTAATCATAAAAAATGGAAAAAAAAATTTGAAATACACTCCAGAATGCCTTCTGTTAAACTCTGATGGCTTACAGTCATGGCAGTGTTTAAGGAATTATCCTTTCTGCCACAGGATGCAGTGTTGCAACACAAGGTTGCATAATTTCTTATGACTTTCTCATTTCCTTTATACATTTGTGAGTTTGTCTTGCTAGTGATTCTTTCTGAGAGATTGGTACTTTAGGTTCAGGTTGTATTGGGATTTTGAAATGATGGATGGCTTTTCAGAACTTGCAAAAATGTTTTGTATGACTATTGCTACGTTCAGAAGGTAGAGGTGGGAATACAGGTCCTACCCTGAAACTGACAATAGTTGTGATGTTTTTTCCATTTCCTGGAGCTTCTCTTCATATTTAATTTGACTCTTTTGTACCAGTCTTTTGGAAATAAAGTGTATAGAAGTTCTGATGATTAGCTGCTATACTGTTTTTTTACAATTTTTTTCCTGTGGTTGCAGGCACCACTGCTCCTTGTCTAGCTGCAAAGGCCTTTCATGATCACTTGAAAGTGATGTTTGAATATGAGTGTGCCACATATAACTTTTAAAAGTATGGAAACAGCCACAGGGAGAAAGCTTTTTAAAATCCTAATATACACCCATCTCAACTAGCTCTGTGATGTCTTCTTGATTTTTCATTGGTAAAAAATTCGATTCAGTAGTAGCTTCTTTTGAAGATGCAGACCTCAAGTATTTGGTCTGCATAGTTATTCTTGTGAGGATAAAGCTAGCTGGACTTACACCAAAAGAAACTGATATGTTTGAAACTAAAAAAAAGAATGAAAAATAATAAAGAATCCTAGCCCAAACCACAAGATTGTTAGGTTAGACTGGGAAAACAATTATTCCCAACGGGAAGCTATTACCTAGTGTCTTAGAAGCTGTTAAAACCATGTAATTGTAGTCGATTTAAGCACCAGACCCATAACAGTATAAAAAAAGCAATTTATATTATGATTTTTTTTTCCCCTTCTATTTTTTCTTAAAAGGTTTAAAAAGTTTATTGGCTTCACTGATGGAAGTTATACAGGCATCAACTGAAATGGATGGAAAGAAGGGCCTATTATTCAGCTGAAACATATATATTGTTTTTCTTTTATTTTCCCTTTTTTTGGTTCCAATTTTACCAATCAACTAGTTTTTATTTGGAATTAAACAAAAATACGGAAAACACTAATGTTGAATCGAATATTTTAAAGTTTCTTATTTAAAAATTAATCTTTTTTTTTGTTTTCAGTCAGTTATTGTTAGCATAATATCTAGCATTTCACAGAAGGATTTGATTCAAAAATCTGCCATCTTCTTTATATTATATCTTGTAATTTTTTGGGGGAGACTTCCAAGTTCTTTGAGTTCTTTTTTCATGACTTTTAAAATTCTTATATTCTTCATGAATTAATGACATTGAGAGACTGTCTTTCACAAGTGTATCTTAATTTTTTAATATTCCACTAAAAGCGGTGCTAGATTGAGTTGAAATCTGGGAGGCGAGTTTCCCTGGTGACCTTGATTGTCTATGCTTCACTTTTTGAGGTAGAGAGGGAAAATGACACCTTCACACGTCTCTCTGTAGTGAGTCACAGGAAAATGTTCAGTACTATGAATTGGTTACTTGGGTTTTAAACTAACTGAGAAATAAAAGAATCATTAAGTGACTTTCATAAAGAAGTAGACAAGAAAAGCATTTAAATACTGTATTATATCCCTTTCTGTGCTTCTATGCATATAGCACCTAACACAACTATAAGTTGAAATGCTGCACTAAATAATATATACTTTTTATCACCTTTTGGTTGCTGTAGAAACTGAAGCCAGTATTCAATTTGTTTGAAATCACTCAAAGAACTAATATTAGAATTATGACAGTCTGGGAGTTGCCAATCCCAGAATTACTCCCTACATCACATTAGAAATGTGATGCAGTTCAGAAATGTAATGCTGATATGACTTTGTCAGAGCAAGTACACAAAAAAGAAAGTTTTTGAAATTTAAAATACCTATAGTATCTCAGAAATTGGCAGATAACCATGTGAGAAAAACACTAAGCATATGGTAAATTCAAAATATAGATAAAGATGAAAATGTTATGATGTTCATAAGAGATAAATAAAAAGCTTTCTTAGGGTAAATGGATTATTATTGAGAAAAAATAAGGTAGAAAACTGCCTGACAGTGTGTAGAATTGGAAAAAGGTGTGTGAACAGCTATGCAGACAGATACAGGGCTCCTATTGGTTCCCCTTTTTTATATAGAAGTCTATGTACATCAGCAATATGGGGTTATAGTCACAGAGAAATTGAGTTGATGACATCTGACTTCCTTTTCTCATTCTGAGTCTGGTTTTCTAGCTCTGAGAAAACCCTCAGCTTATCTTTGAGTTGTGATCCCCTCTCACACATCTTAAAATTTTTTTTGGGGAGAAGCTTCATGTAAATGGTCTCATTCCATGCAGGATGTGGGAAAAGAAAAGATCTCGTGTGTTCACTTCTTGCATGTTTATCCTGAGGCAGAGGACCTTGGCAGCAGCCACGTCTCTCTCAGCCATGGCCCCAAACCAGTGAGGTTGGCAGTACAGCTTTGTGGCACTGGCCAGCGTGCCAGAGAATTCACACATGGGAAATGAGGATCAGATCATGTAGGTGGATCTGCTGAGTTCTGACACTAAGAGAGCAAATGGTTCCTACAGGACGCCTTTTACATGCTTTTTCTTCTAAATTTGCATTTGTTTCAGGTTAAAAATGAGATATTCCTTTCATGTATCTTGGGATATAATGCTCAGTCTGAACATCAGAGTAAAGCTAACTTGGAAAATTCAACACTAACAGCTCTTCTGGCCACTTAATAATTTCTATCTAAGAAGATAAGAGTTTTCTGTGTCCTGCAGGGAAGGAAGAAAGGAAGGAACTGGAAGCATCTAGGCATCCTGTTTATTTGCATCACATGGGTGAATAAACTCAGTTAACAACAAGTACAAAGTAAAGGCTATAGATATGATGGAAATGAATTCTTTTACAATCCATCTGTTCTGAATTTTCTGTGCATTTTCAAAGTAAAATAATCCCTTGAATGTTTTTAATAAACTTTTTAAAAAATAATACTAAAATATGTCATCCTCATTCTGCAGGTCTGTATTCATATTAGTTTTTATGTATATAATTTCAGATTATATAGTGTTATTATATGCTATATAGGACTTGCAATGGAGAAGCATCTTTATATTCTCACATAGTCTGCAAGTACATAGAATATATTTATCTATTTTTTTCCTCAGCTTTTTTTTTTTTTTCCTAAAAACCAGGAATTCAGTATTATTGAGTGGAATAATTGTAGTGGAGAGAACTCCTTTCAAGCTCCTAAGGTGAAGGAAAAAAGTTCTGTGAAAAACACTAGATTATTCCTAAAACCAACCAGCAGCTTTGCATTTAAGTGTTGTTCAGAAGCAGTTGTCTTAATTAATTTGGTGAGAGCTGGTTCCTTTGTGGGATATATGGATTTCTTATGTAGTATGTCTCAATACATCTTTCTATGACTCCTGAATAGATGGACTATAAGGAAAATGAGACACTGCTGCTTAGGTATCCCTTGCAACAAAAATTCCAGCCCATCTGTCTGGCGTTGACATTTGAGGTTGAAGAGGCAGTATAAGTGTTTAAAGATTAATCTCCCTAATGGTTCAGTTAATCTTCCCAAAACCTTAAGGGGTTTGACTGACAACTCCATGAATTTCCTCCTCAAGTGTGCATTTGTAAGAACAAAGGGATAAGTAGAAAAAAAATCTATATCCTAAACCCACCCGGTGCTTCAATGGGCTCAGAAATATTAGACACTTTGTCATTCATTTCTTGAAGATTCTCAGCCTACTCTGTGCTAATCAGGCTCCTCTACAAACTACATGACGACCCTCATTTAATGGGCTAGACAAGTCAAGATTTCATTCTTCAATAATGGTAGCAAAGATGATTTATTAAGAGGCTTCCCAATGTGGTACAATACATGTAAGACATTTAAGACAATGCATAGAGAATCAATGATTAATTTTTATTTTTAAGGTCAAATTGTTGTTTACTGCTATGCAAATATAAATAATTTGCTAACTTCTAAATGCTCCTTCAAGATGCAAAACTGAATATACAGGAAAGAAAAAGAAGTTACATACTATTTCTTTACATGAATGCCACTATGATTGATTTCAGAAGAAAGGAAATTGTTTCCTTTGAGAAGTAAATGATAATTTTCTTGTATTTCTTGTATTTCATATATGCCTTCCTGCCTGCATGTGAAGAACAAAGAGATCTCCCCTGGGGTTTAATGCTTAAAAACTTAAAGTTATCTCACTGTTCTGTGACCAAAAGGTTTTGAGCTGGGTCAGATAGAATATACTCAAGCTGACATATATAAATGATGTTATCTGTTGACTCCAGCCATAGAGCATAGACAAAGCAGAAATACATTGGGACAGGATATGAATTCTTACTCTGATCTGGTTTAACCTTGCTCAGAGGCTGATTAAGTGTAAGGCAACCAGACAGTTGGTTGGATTTACAGTTTTATTCAATATTATTATAAGATACAATTACTTACTTCAGGAGAAACCATCATCTCAGTACAGGAGAAATGGCTTGCTTTATTTAAAACTGGTGAGAAAGTGGTGTCTGCAATCTCAGGAGAACGAAGGATGTCAACAGGTATGCATTAAAGACCCAGAGTACTGGACTCATTTCAGCTCATGATTGTTCCACATACGATACTACATTTTGAAAAGATAGAAAATAATGGAAGTTAAGCTAAAAAGCCTGGCTTGCCTGAGCAGAGCAGAATAGAGAGAGAAAACATGGCCTCAAAACTCTACCATCTCAGTGCTGGACAGTGATGAGACAAATGCCAAGCAATTGTTATAGAATATTCTGATGTTACTGAAGAGCCCTGACCAGGCCAGTAGAAAAAAGAAAGGTCAGAAGGTTGTATTTCAGATGGCTATTAAACTCCAGTTTGCTTAATGGGGTCTGAATGTTAGAGGGAAAGCAGTAAAATAAATATCTACAGATTCCATATAAGGTACAGGATATAGTTATAGAAATAAGATGGCTGAGTGATTGAAATAATCTCATATATGGTGGTCCTACCTTGGGGCAGAGCTGTAAGGTGTGTACTAGATGATCTCTTTCTATGACCACCTTTCCTCTTTTGATTATTTTGCCCTTTCTCTGGCAAAGGATTTGAAAGTCAAAGCCAACTGAGACAGGAGTTTTGATAAGACCAAAGAGGCAGCTGAGTCACATCCCTATTCTTTTCCAGTGACAGGACCTTCTGGATCTGAATTTAGCATAGGGGAGAGGAACAAGAACTCATTGGAAAAATGGAGAATGGCCACTTTCAAAACTTCTCCTCCTGCTCTAGCCACTCTTGTCCTATGATGGAGCAGTGGGAAATGAAAGGGCTGAAGCCCAAAGAAGAACACCTATTAGCATAAGCACAGCAAAACTCGGCATGGAAATCAAGTGATTTTTAAAATGTCTGATCTGGTATGATCTCCACACTGAATCTCTCCTCAGCAGGCCTTCTGAGAACTGTAAATGACTCCATGTTTAGAATTAGAAAATTCTAGCAGTCATGCTGCTGCAACACTGATGGACATAAATTGTCAATTATTGCCCTCTTTTCCTGAACTAGAACAAGTGAAGATTGCCATTTTATTATAAACATGGAATAATTGCAGGAGTAATTGGCCTTTGTTGTTAAAACTAGTAAACCTACAGTCAAAAAGGAATTATTAAACAAAGTAAAATAGTGAAGGCCTCAACAAGGTCCCCATCTCCCTTAATTTTGTTGTGAATTTTGTGACTCTTGGCACTATGTCACAGTATTGGCTTGAGAATTTCTGCCAGAATTTTGTCCAGAACCAAAAAATCTTCCAGCTTCTTTGGACAGGCAATCTAAAACATGATGTTATAGGAATGCAGGTGATAGCTTCAAGGACTCTTTGGATTTACTGAGGGCAATTGCTGCTTTTTTAGCTTTCATTTTAAAGCATTTTGATTTCTTCTCCTCACTCCCATTGCTATATTGCCAAGTGATTGTTAAAGATTAAGAAATCAGAAAGAAACCATCTTTTCAATTTTTTTTCTTTTCAGAAATATAATTTTCAGGATTTTTATGATCTGGCTCATAACTTCCTAATTCTACTTAATTTTACATTTTATTTAAAGCACAGTCTCTCCATTAGATCATAAAATTTCAGCATTCTCAGAAGGTGTTCAATATTGATCTAAAAGTGAAATCAAACTGCAGAGATATCTTTCTTTTTTAACCTCATTTGAATGTCTTCTTGTAATAAAGCCACAATAACCTGCTTCTCTGAAAAGTTTAAATGCAGTTGAGTCTGGTGCAACTGAACTTTTGAACATCACCCAAGCAGACATATAAAGATATGACTGTTTTGTTCTATTTATCACATTTCTTTTCTTTTTTTTTTTTTTTGAGAAAGGCTTGAGGACAAGCATATGAAAAAACCCTAAGTTGTTGAATGTTTTTGTTGCTCTTTCAAAAATCATAGAATCACAGAATCATAATATGGTTTGGGTTTGAAGGGTTTTAAAGATCATCTGGTTCCAACTCTGCTGCCATGGACAGGGATGCCTTCCACTAGACCAGGTTGCTCAGAGCCCCATCCAGCCTGACCTTGAACACTGCTATGGATGGGACATGCACAAATTCTCAAGGTGATTTGTTTCAGTGCCTCAGCACTGCCACAGTAAAGAATTTCTTCCATATATGTAATCTAAACCTTACCTCTTTCAGTTTGAATCCATTCTCCCTTGTCCTATCACTACATGATCTTGTAAATAGTCTCTCTCCATCTTTACAGCTTCTTCATCGAAAGATACACCCAACAGTTGGTTTGCAAGTTTTACAGGTAGATATACCATTGAAATTTCACTAAGGATGAGAGAAATCAGTTAGCAAGAGAGAACGGAATATGTGGCTGCAGAATTTGGTGACAATTATCCTGTTTTTTGACAACTGGTCTTGCAGTTACCTGCAATTAGCTTGGTAATCTCTCAGTAAAGATGAAATGAAGTTTTTGAAGTAAAGATCAGAGAACAGAAAGAATATTCATGGTAATTCTAGAGACAGGGGGGCATTTACATAGCTTATGAAGAGAAGCAGATGGAAAGTATTGTAAGAATTGTGCAGTGGAATAATCTGAAAGACTTCTGCAAACGTTTCAAATTTTTGTCCTTTCATGTTAGTGCTGTGAATGGAAAGGTAATTTAACTGGTAACAGTACAGTGGTTTAGGATCAGTGTACAGAAGCATAACAATACTGCATGTTTGTTTGGGTTTTTGCAATTGTTTTAGAAGGCCCAATTTTCATTTCTGAACAGAACTGGTTTTGTTAGAACCTGTCTACAATCAGAGGTAAATTTTTAATAAAATCTTTTTTTATGATGTTTGCAAGAGAAGTATCTGGTAAGAAAAATATTCTAGAATATTTTGCTTGGCTGAAATGAGTACTTTTGTCTGCTTTTGTGAATTATATTAATAGATCCCAAAGAAACCATGTGTTATATCTCAGTGAGCTGATCCATACATGGCATTGTTTCCTAGTGCCAGCAGAGTTTCCAGGTATGTTCTCTTCCTCTGTCAGGAGGGATCTATGCTAAAGAAGAAATTTAGCTGTCACAGGTTCTTTCTTCTGAAGGAAGTTTTCCTTTAAAGTTGGAGCTTGGTATCTTCATTTGGTTTGGTGCAGCTTTCTAAGTGGTGCAGTGGCCAAAATATCTCAATGCTAAAAACTAAGAATTGGCTTGTGGGTAGTTACTGCTGAGCTTAAAACTTCTCTATGTTTTTGATAATGGCCACTGATAAAAAAAGAAGCAGAAGGAGTTGGTGTTGGCTGGGGAAGCTGAGCCAGCTCTAGCTAAGCTGGCTGATCTTCATCTGTGGGAGCACACAAGAGGCTCTGCAGTCCTTGGAGAAGAGCCCTGCATGAATTCCTTTGTAATGGCATTTGTGAGGTTTTGGTTTAACTGTCTGTCTCATATTTAAACTAAATATCTAATGGTCATATTGAGTTTGAAGGGAGGAAAGAAAAACAGATTCAAGAAGACTTTGTATTCGTATCAGAAGTCAGTGAGTCTTTCTGTAACACTTCTGCAGGATGTTTGCACTGCACACACACCACCGCGTGTGTTGCGACATATGTAATTTATATTGGGGTTAGGAGATTTTAATCTCACATGTAACTAGGACAACTTTCCTGTCTGAGCTAGAGAAGATAGTAGGTTCTGACGCTGATGGAACTGAAAAGATGTAAAAGATCCCCTTGTCTGACATAAAGTGCTTGATCATATGCACTCCTGAGAGGTAAGTAAAAAAACATATTTAAGCACAAGTTTATAAAACATGTGTCTAGTATTTGATTGTCTAGAAAAAAAATTCCAAAGGTTTCAATGGTTTGAAGCCCCATTGCCTGAAAATCTATGGATTTTACTTGAAAGCACTTTGCCTTGGGTGATAGAGCTTTTTATTTACATGCATATGTGCGACTTATGCGTATTTGGATAATATACATCATGTAGAAATTATTATGTAATTAAAACAAAGAGGAAGTGTGTAGGTATGACTAGAGAAACGCAGCTGTAGCCACAAAGCATGTAAGTTATTTCTATATGCATGTAACTATGATTTGAGAGACTTTCAAGCTTACCCTGAGCTCTCAAATATTTGTCCCTTCATTTTCAGGTGCTCTGGATCTGTAAACAGCGCTGCTTATGAGTAACAGCTCTCTGCAAGTTATCTATGCATCTGGGATAAGCAAAGCTGCTTCACAGAAATGTAGCTATGATATTGGCGCAGTGCTATGTGTAGACAGAGCAGTGTAGACAAGGGAAAAATGCAACCTGCTACAAAGAGGCCTTCTCCCCAGTGACACAGTTATCTGACACCATGGAATAATTTTTCTTCTAAATGAAAAACAAGACCATGAGAAAGAATGAGTTTTCATTCTACTAACACACTGCAGTAAAATGTTATATTTCTACTCTCTTTTGGCAAAAGATATCCTGGCAGAATAACCAAATGAACCGAGTGAGTGCTTAAATCCCTAGAAAAATAACATATCCATAATGAGAAATTCTGACTGCAGAAATGTTCACTCACTGCATTAAACTGAGAATGTGATTGAACCGAGGGCTAGATGACATGAAAACATGTATGCACTTTGTGTTAACCTTTCGTGAAGGACAGATGATAAGCCCTTTACCCTACTGCCAGGCTGAAGAGGGATTCAGTGTCTTCACTGGTTCCACTCTAAATTAAATGTGGATATTATGTAAACCGCAACCCAAACTGTTTTATGAATTCAGAAAATGCTAGCTTCCTTTTTCTTGTCAGGCTACAAAACTAGACCATGACAGATGACTTCGAGCATTTGCTGATCATTCATCTACAAAACATAGTAGTTTGATTCTTTCACTTACAGCCGTTTGCAGAAACAGAAGTTAATTAATCGAAGCATTGGTGCTCAGCAAATTATTTTTATTTTTTCCCCCTTTTAGCCAGATTTCATTGTAACCTAAGCTAAATCTTTAATAACATGATACAAATGAAAGATCACAGACACCATTTCTTATCGAAAGGGTGCATTTATTTACCCTTAATATAAGAATAATTGCACTGGCTCCATGTAACCACACAAATAAAATGTAACTCAATCAAGAATGCAACCAACTGGTTTGGTGCTATTCATGCAGCACCTAAATAATTCAAATTAATCATATTCCCTGGAACCAAATGTAGAAGTCACAACCATGCAGAGCTAGTGCAAAATTCAATTTGTACTAATCTGCCTTTGTGAGCAAAAGCACAAAATATGGTAGAATATTGGCATCACTTGTCTGTTGTGCAGTTGATTTCTTTTTTCCTTCTCTTAATTTCTCTGTATCTTATAGACATGAATATATTTAAGGTAATGTGATTTTAAATTTATTGTTTGCATTCCAGAAGAGTAAAAAATTCCTTACTTAAAGTAGTTTCCTACTTTTCCCTATTCCATTAAGTGATAACTATGTTACAGGAATTAAGAAAAATATAATTTATTCACAAGAAGTAAAATTATAAATCCTGTCTTTAACTTTTTATAAGAATGAAATCCAAAAATGAAATTAATAAACAGAAAAGTTGTAATAACTGCTTTCTTGAGTGATCCAAAATCAAGGCAAATATAAGGGTTAATTTCAGGGATAAATTTAACACTAGATTGCTTTATTTCTCATGTTCGTGTTCCCTGAAATGGGGAAAGGATATACCCAAAACATTTCAATAAACATACTGATCCTCATGTGATATTGAAGGCACAGAATCAGTCAGAAGAAGCAGAGTGATGCCACTTTTGTACATGTTCAAATATGTATGCAAATTTTACATGACTGCTTCAAGGATGATTGGCTGACAGTCACTGTGAATTCTTTTGCTTTAATAAGTAGAGATTCTCTGCTAAGAGCAATTTTTCCTTTTTAGCTCATAGGTGAAGTCATTATATATTTCAACAGACTGAAATGTAGTAAATGCATGCTGTTACTCCCATGAGAAGCAAGGGCCTGCACAACTTATCTTAGACACTCAAAGGAAAAGAGAAGAGCTGTTCTTAGAATAGCAGTGGAGACCATCACGGTCTGTTTGACAGGAACTGGTGCTGGTGTTACTGCAGAGGCCTTTGCTCACAGACTGGTGCTCCAAAAGGCCCAGGAGTGCAAAGGGCCCTTTGTGACAGAAAAATCATGTCTGTGTAAATTCTGAATGACCACATGGTTTTACCACCAGGAGCTAATTGAAGGAGGGCTGTGATCAGAAAGGTTTGCCCTGATGTAAGCAGTAGGGAAAGGATCCCTCAGTGAGCTACACTCTAAGAGTTCTCTGACTCTGGAAGCCCACTTGGCCTTCTGTATGACATAAAACTCTGTTTCTGTGTAAACCATGGTAATTAAAGGATGGGAACAAACTGAAATCTGATATTGAATTGATTTATTTGAAATGGTATGAATGATATTCTCTATCGAATTAACAGCAGTTGGCTGGCAAATGTATTGCCTCACTTGGTGAGGGAAGGGTTTGAAGAACGTTCTTCTGCAAAGGTGGGTGAATTCTGCTTCACCTGTGAGGAGCAGTATGGAAGAGGGGAATCAAGGCACAAATGTGTATTGTTATAAGTATGATGTTGCAGGAAATGAGTCTGGGATCAGGGGCTGATATGTAATTAGCACTAGAAATTAAAGAAGAAATGAGCTGGGAGATGCCATGTCTGTGAAGAGGTAGAAGGGGTAGAAGAGAAATAACCAAATTACAAAGCTGAAGTCATACTCTTTGCAGTACTGTTCCAAGTGCCTGTAAGGGAGGAAAGGCTGTCTTTATTAAGACAAGAAATAATATTTTGTGAGGAGTATTTGGACAGAATCTTTACGTGTGGGGACAGAATAAATAGGAAATGCTATAGGAATATAAATAGGAAAGGATAATAGAAACATTGCTTAGAACATAAGGATTTTCAGTGTGTTAACAGTGGCCTTGAAAGATTCTGGCATAAAATATTGTGATGGGAATTATGGTCACCATCTACTTCTACAAGTTTTATAAGGTGTTGATTCATCCTAAGCCACAATGACACCTTTTTGTGTGTGTGTAATTGCAGTGGTCTTCCCACCTGCAGCCTCAGGGACATAAAACCTCAAGAACATGCTTAGTCATCTGGCCTGTTTGGGCTATTTAGTTTTGCTTGAACAAGTAAGATTGTTGATTTATTTCTCAGTTCTCTTTTGCATACTAATAGTTACCAAAGGCAATTACAAGATATTTGAAAGGAAAGATTTTCAAATGCCACTGTGTCATGAGAGAATGGAAGCAGAGTCTGAAAACATTGATTTTTTTCCCTTTTTTTTTTTTCTCTAAAAATACTCAAGCCAAACTGCCAGCTGCTATATATCAGCTTAGGCCCCTGGCAGTAGCTTTACACCAAAGGAGAGTGTGTCTCTTTCCGCCTGAATTTTGCTTAATTCCATCCTATTTTCATTCAAGTATGTGCCTCTGAGAGGATAAGCACCGTAGTTCTTAAGGGCTGCAATCTCTTAAAATATAAAATAAATAAGTGGCTTTGGGATAAATATTTCTCTCTGCCAGTGGCATAATGTTTGGGCTTGAAATGTTATCATCAAAGAAAGTTTTATCTTGAAAAACTCTAAAACTTTGCTTTCTGGCTCTTTATATCAAGTCAGGTAAGATTCTGAAAGTACTGAATTATCTGGGGAAAAAAAACCAACCTAACAACAAAAAACCTCCAAAAAAAACCCCAACTGAAAACTAGCAAGGATTCAAACCTTTCCCTAAACATTGCTTTGAGCAAAGGCAGTGTAAGGTCTTCCTTAATCTGTAATTCAAATGGGCTAATCTGAGACATTCCTATAGCTGAGACCTGGCTGTGTGCTCTGCCTTGTTCCATTTGTAATAATACAAATCTTTACAAGCAGAAATAATTTGGGATTTGATGTGTTATCATTAGAATTCTCATTATGGGAACAGAAGTGACCGCTGCGGATAATGTTGCAAAACTGTTTCTACTCAAATAATTCAAATTCCCTTGCTCAATAGTGGGAGAATTTACTCCTTATAGGCTAAAGTTTTCAGGCTTTAGCCCAGCTGGACATTTATTTATTTACTTTATTTAACTTGGCAATGAAGAAAGAAAGATCAGTGGTTTTGAAGAGGAGTAGAAGAATGTATACGTGCTGCCCGTCCTGCTGCCACTGGTGAGGGCACCTCCAATCCTCTGCTCACTTTTGGGCCCCTCACCTTCACAGGTCTTGTGAAGAGCAGCTGAGAACTGGGGTGTTCAGTCTGGGCAAAAGAAAACTCTCATAGGAGGGAGACCTCATCATTCTGCACAAGCACCTGAAAGGAGGCGGCAGCCAGGCTCTTCCCCCCCCTAACAAGTGACAAGGGAAAATGGCCTCAAGTTGTACCAGGGATGGTTTAGGTTGGACATTAGGAAAAATTTCTTCAGTTAAATGATTTTCAGGCATTGGAAGAGGTAAAACAAAGATCCCTGGAAGTGTTCAAAAGTCATGTGTGTGTGGCACTTGGAAACACGGTTAAGTAGTGAACTCAGTGGTACAATGATAACTGTTGGACCTGATGATCTTAGAGGTCTCTTCTAAACTTAACAATTCAAATGCCTCTCTGGTTTTGCTACAGGGCAACCACATCTGTGCAACCATTTAAACCATTTGGTTACACTGAAAGTTAGACACCTGATCAGTTAAATCACACCAGGAATTTGCAATGAATGTTCACACTGGATTTTAAAAAATCAAAAATTACAAACAAAAGAAGCACAGTTTTATTTCCAGTACTGCCAAGGAAATGCTTTCTGTCAAAGGAAAAAAAGGATAAAAGCAACCCAAATATGTGTTATTCTAAGCTTTTGAGGTATTTTTAGCAATTTTATCTCTTTAAAATAATAAGGATGCATTTTATTTCTGTGTGGCTTTGGTCACATAAAATAATGGTTCAAATTAAATGTCCTAACTATGAAACTAAATGGGAAAGGATTGTAATATAAATTCTCATTGAATGGTACCAAGTTATTTAAAAAGTATAATCAGAGTTTAGCTGTGTATACTGCATAGTTGTTGCATATGTAAGACCCTACGTGGTAACCCACCAAGTGTTTTGCTTGCACCCAGAAAATTACAAATTCTCCTTTATATTATACAAGCACTTACAGCTGATTTAAGGACTGAAAAATTGTCAAAGGTATCTTGCTATGTATTTTATGACAGATTATATCAAAGTCTGTAGTCCTTATACCACTGTAATGCCTGAGTATCATGCAGCCCTGCATTAATGACTTGTTGAATATTTTCAGTGTGTAGTCCTCACTGCTATCCCTGCTATTGTTTAGCAGGAGAGTAAATAAGTCATCTTACCTTTTTGTTTGAGTCAGTTTTTAACGTCACTCCTTATCGATGGATTTAAAAATTTTATTCTAATACTATATTTGTTTCATTACAATTTATGTTATGCAGTTTCTGAATCAGAAGAGATTTTAATGGAGGAGGTGAAATTTTCTGTCTAAGAGATGGGAACGAACAAATATTCTTTTCATTTCTTCATCTTTATTGGTGAGGTGGTAGAGTGATTCTTGTTATGACCTAGATGGCCTTAATGACAGCTTGCACTTACAACCACAATATCTCACCCTAAAGGTTCTTTGACAGGCGGAGTTTCCACCTGTGCCAGTCAATGGTACAACTGTGTAAAGGACAGTAACAGCACACCTGTCCAGCTGGTTTTCCTTAGAGAATCTCTTGTGTTGGAGGAGCCCTTATCGTCTAATTAGGAGAGCTCAAGGAGGAAAATTGTAAGGATGGCCTAGCTCCATCTAGGGCCTCGATTTTCTGTGTATAGTCAGAGAGATGAAGGAAAATTAGGCTCCAAGATCAGGCTTTACCTCAGAATAATAAATTCCAGGTATTAGCTTTTCCCACTGCCTATGATTATCCTTTCTAGAGGAGATTTGAATTAGTAACTATATAATCCAAATGATAGATATCAATTTTTGCTATCTGTGCTACTCTCTGGGAATGTAATTACAGGCTATGCTTCATTTGATCCATGTGTTAAAAAGAAAAAATCCATTGCAGTCTCGTTTCTTTATTTTACTCTTTATGCAGCTGTGACATTTGCATGAGCAGTCCTGAACTGATACTTGTTATATTTCTGCCAGACATTAAAGATACTTTTGGAACTTACCCAGAAAGTGACATGAAGAATCCTAAAGCAGATTTGTGAATGAAGGATTCAGAGCAAAAATCAATATTTTCTCTTTCTTGTGTTTGCCTTTTAAAATGCCTTCATTTTTTGCATATTGAAAGTAACTTAGCAAACTTTCAATAGGATTAATTTGTTTGATGGCTTCTATGAAAGATCGTATCTGATGGATTATAAGTGATATTTGTCTAGAATGCAAGTGATGACCTTAATAGGATCACAGAATAATTCAGGTGGTGAGGTACTCAGGAGACCTGTAGTCCAACCTGGTGCTGAAAGCAGAGCCAACTATGTTGTCAGATCAGATTACTTACTTAGTTTATATACTTTAATGGAAACAACTTGGATAGGTTTTGATATTATAATTTTTTAAACCTTTTAGAAATGTTGTATTTTTGCAAAAGGGGAATATTCAAAAATATTTCATGGACATCTGTGACCTACCTTTTTAATGAGTGTTTGTTTGTCTGACATTTATCCAGTTCTGGGAATGAAGCATGTATTTTATTAATTAATCTTTGATATATTGTAAGTAAGTTAGCACTTAATATTGGCAGGTTTTTGACATCTGAAATGAAATTATTGCTTTGAACTGGTCAGAGTGGAATCAAATTCAGTTAGAAAGGGTATATATATATATGATGCTGATAAAAATTCTGGTGACAAATTTCATGTCATGTGTACATTATTAAATCAGAAAAAAAATTGCAAAGCTGAAGTCTGCTCTGTTGAAAGTTTTAAAATAATTTCAGAGTAATTCTAGCTTCAAAGCATCCTGCAGCATTTTTCATTTCTGAAATATTTTTGCCCTCCATACAGCTGTGTGAAAAATCCCCTGTCTCAGAGCACAGATGTTATCATCTAACAGTGACCTGAAGCACTCCTGCAGCATATGAGTTAAAACAGGGAGCAATTCAAACTGTTAACTATCCTGGGGTGCTGGACACAGCATCCTTAGGTAATTAATGGAGAGAGGTGAGATGTCAGAAAAGTTCACTGTAATTAAGTGGTTTATCTACAAAAGACGATGTGAACTCAGTTCCAATTTTCTTTCTTTCTTTCAGTTTTTTTTCCCCAGTGCAAGCCACTGTCCAGCAGTCCTGATGGTAGGAAGCTTAAATAGCTATTGTGCTCTTGAAGTCAGCCCTGAGCAGCATGATGGCAAAATTGCAAGTGAGTTTCTGAGCCAGATGGGACCTAACTGAACATGTAATTGAAACAGTGAGACCACCTGGATACACAAGGCTGTCAACTATAAAAAAGGCAAACTCCTAATAGTTACTGGTAGAAACAGACCAAACCACTTTTACAGGCAACATGGTGAGTGCTAAGGAGAGTTTTGTTCCTTTATGGTCTGTGAAAATTCCAGTTGTGGCTGTAGGTTATTTCTTCCTCTGGAAAGATGATTCTGTGGGTTCCTGGCATAGCTTCTGGTTCTCCATTTATCCAAACACCACCCAGCCATCATGACATAGCTTCCATTTTCTCTTGTGATTTGAAGAAGTTAAGCATAATCCACCCCTTATTAATAATCCAATCTTCTGAGGAGTCATTTCCCATTCATTTCTTATTTTACAGGGCCCTAAAAGTTGATGTAAAGGAAATACATTTTGGAACACCTATGTAGGTATTATAATCTTTTTTTTTTTTTTAAAAAAAAGTAGATAAATTGGGCCCATAAGGCATATTGTGATTAAAAGCTTCACTGCTTGTGGTGAAATTCTAGAGCTACACATATTGCTGTTATTAGCATATAAATGCTCTTATCTGCCAGAGTTGGACATAATCATGAAATATGCCATCATTCCAGGATGAGGTTGGGAACTGCCTGGGGTCCCATAACATTATGAGAATGAAGTAGCAATACCACTGTCATGGTTGAAGAAGCACATTCATTTCCACCCCCTCTTTTTTGAAACTGGTAATTTTACAGCAAAAATGGCTTACATGTTAGGTAAAATTTTGGAGACTTATTTTAATGTCAAAGGTGACTCCTTTTTTTTCTAACCCTAGACCAAATACTTTAATATTGATGTTAATATTTTTTTTTTTTTGAGTTGCAGAAAAATCTGTTGAAACTTTAATTATTTTAGCTACTTTGCATATACATGGAAGACAATAATGGTTTTGACTGCTGTTGCATAAAGATGTGTGGCTGGGACCATCTGCAGGGCTTTTCAGAGAGGTGGGATCTGAGATGGTCTTTCAGCCTGCCTCTGTCTGTAAATATGTGGAACACAGCTGAGAACACCCTTTCTTTTGGGCTGAGAGAAAGGTAAAAGAGGAGAAGCTTTTTCCCACTCAGCTTTATTTTCCAGAATCTCTGTGTGGGTACATTTTGTCATTTTGCCATAGTATTTCAATATTAGGCCTTATATGGAGATCTAAACTGCACCAGTATGTATAAAAAGTTAAAAAGTCTGTATGAACTACTCTTAAACACCAAGTTTCTTTCATTTTCTTATGGTTGGAATAAAACCTTTTACTCTGTATGTTTTTGCTGTCACCAAAGGCTTATAATGTGATGACAGACGCTATTTTTGTAGGACATATGTAGTGTGTGAAATTTCAATAGAAATCTTGGAAGACAGTCTGATCATGAAAGGTTTCCACTCAGTTTGCAGATAAAACTGTCTATAAAACAGATAAGCACCCAACCTTTGAATTCTTATCTAAGAGGAAGCTTTTGAGGTTCTGTCTTTACCATTTTTCTAAGGGGTACAGATAGTATCAATTCCAACACTTGCCAGTCCCAGATCAGTCGATGTCAAGCCTGGATTTATTTTCATCAAGTTATGGAAAATCTCTTGGTACCATGCATCCTGTTCATTATTTTTGACCCACACTATTGAGATTGAATCCATATGTCTATTAATTCCACAAGAAATCTGACTGAAATATAAGGTGAGTAATTTATGAGCTCTTGCTATATTATAGGAACATTTCTGTAAGAAAATACAATATTCTAAAAAAAATTGCTCACTTATCTTCATAATCATAAATTACCTCATACCTAATTGCAAACAGACGGAATGAATAATTGTCTTCATTGAAAGCTGTTTGACACTGAGGATAAACTGCTTATTTTATAAACTTCTTAATGCACATCCCATAAATAAGTCACAACTAAGGAGTACTGCATCTTTAAGTATATTAAATGCAGTCTTGTGTAACCAAACGTAATAAGATTTTTAAAAGAATTATAACTGAGGAATTTAACAGACAACTTTTTCAACTTTTTACATGTGTGAAGCTTCTGTAAACCTACCAATGCTAATTACACATCCAAAAAGACACTTTGAATGCACTGAAACACGTTACTCTTTTCCTCGTTTTGTGTGTATTTATATGAGAGTTCCAGTGAAAATTGTTTTAATTAATAAATTTTGAAAAGACCTGTTAATGAGCTTTAGAGCAACACCAAAGTCATAGAAATGTGAGCAATGAGAATGCATAAGCTTTGTTTCAGTGAAGGTCATGCTGCCACCTTTATGCTTCAGGTCTGGACCTGATATACATTGTATTAATCTGCAGTAGGCTTCGTTTTTATCAATCATTCTCATCTTTTATATTGAAAATCTTCTCATTCAAAACTTCATCTTGAGTTGATATGCATTCATTAATAGTGTCCCTTTTTGAAGGGATGGAATTTAATATAAAAGACCTGGTGACATAAGCCATGTAGGACGCATCAAACGTACTAATCCAAACACCTGGAGGGGGCAAGGGAATAGAAGGAGATGTAATAAAAGAAAGAAATGTAAAATTGACTGGGATAAAAAAAAGGAATCCTGTAGTTCAAGTGCTAACAATTCAGACTAAATGAGGTATTCAAATGCATTCTGCTCTAAGCACTCAGCCATGGCTTGATTTCTAGACTGTTTTATTTTTTTAAGACAACGAGTCCTCATTGAAGTTGCATTCTTCCAGTAATTAATTTTTTCTCATTTCTAATCTAAATTTGCCAAACTTCACTGTTTGGCTGCCCCCAGTTGTAAACCACCAGCTTTGGGACCAAAATCCCTTCTTTTCTGTTTCATATGCACGTAGAGCACTGAAAAAAATTTTCACAACTGGCGTTAGGTTTCTTTTGTGGTTTCAAACCATACCTGAAGAAGATGTGTGCAGTTGTGAAATCCAGTAAGCAGAGAAATGATGTATAAGCAAGGTATATTTCTTACCCAGGCGAATACAATTCCACAAAAAATAGTGACAATATGTTAAAATGATCAATTTACATGCTCACAGTTGTGTCTTTTCTAAATAATTGTGTCACCAGATTTGGATTTCAGAGACAAACAGAAAATTGCAATTTCATCAAAAATGTATTTGAAGATTTCAGTTACCTTTGATTAACAGCTGGAAGGAAACAAGGAAATTTCTGAAACCATTGAAGAATCTAATTTTTTTATACTTTTTTCTACCACAAAACTCCTTCATATCTCATTTTGAATTTGAAACAACATCATGAAATAGAATGGTGGAGTTAAAGTGATACTACACAGAATGGTGTTTTCTGTGGTTGTTTTAATTTTTTTTTTAGCATTGTTAAAAACTCTTAAGTTCTGTTTCAGTTGACTTGACAGAAAATTCTGAAGAGGTTGCTCTAAAAGAACCAAAACCAAAAATCAGACCCAAATAATCACTGTACACAGTCTTTGCAGTGACTAGACTGTAATTCTCTTTCTGTTTTTTATTTCCTGAAAATTTAGACCTCCATCCATTGGACATCTTAAAACTATATGAGGCTTAGTAAGATAATTGCTTTAAGAAAGTGCTGAAGTCTAGCATGCTGTGACCTTAATCTGCACCCTGAACTTTAGGCTCCATTTTGAAGACTTTCAGAAGGAGGGAAATAAATTATAGTATTAAGCCCAAGTTTAGGTTATGTAAGAATCGGGCTGATTGTGTCAAATGTGTTTAGCACCTGGTAGCTCTTGTGAACTATGAGTGTTTCTAAAATCACTGTCAGTAGCCTAAGTTGAGACAGCCTTGTTTGAAAAAGAAAATAAACCAAATAAATTAAAATTAGATTTTCTTTTGTGCTTTTGTGACACAGCCTACCATGCACCAGGAATTAAAAGAGAGATTAATATAATGATTCAATACAGTAAATAACATACTGAAGGAAACAAATATACATTCATCTTCCTTCTGAGCCCTGCAGTTCTGTCATTATGTTGACAGATTATGGCAAAATAGTTGTGGTGTTGATTAACCAACAGTATTTTTATTTTTCTACCAAAATACTAAACCCAGAGGCAACATTTTTGTCTCCTTGAACCTCACTTTCTAGCCTGTGAGATTTCTCAGTTAGATATATGGAAAATGAGAAAGTCTGGTGGTGATACACAGCTCCATGGCTGTGACAAAAGACAGTTCCGATTCTAAATTCTTTATGCCTGGCTGAAGCTGAAAGAGAATGGTGCTGGCTAATGTCTGGTGCCAGATGGCTTTCTGCCTGTTTCAAGCAAGAGCTCAGATGCTAGACCACATTTTGAAATGATACTTCTGGTTATGATCAGTTTTGGATTCATATGGCAGTGTTCTTTAATGCATCTCAATTGTTATATATTTTATTTCCATGAAAACCTGTTTCACTTTAGTTACGAAAGGGTCACATCCAATAAGGCATCATAGCATTGAAATGCCACTGCTGTCGTGGAGTGTTTTAAATTATTTCTCATTTCATAACTTCTTGATTCTGTATCTGCAATGTATCTGCAAAACTTTTAAAATGTTTGAACTGGAAAGATCAGAGATAAAGCCTAACTCTTCACATGATTTAAGCGGTGTGATCCATGAGCTCCACTGGATTCAATTGACTGTGGTGGTGGTCTACGTGGAAGTGATTACCATACTGTTTATGGTAAAGAGGGAAACATGCAACTTCCCCTGTGTCTCCAAAGGGCTGTGGAATTCAGCCAGTTGCCTGAGTTGTTTATCTGTCTGCCACTTTTGAAATACTAAGTCATAGAAGCAACAAGAAATGCACTCTTTTTAGTTTATATTCAGAATTTCCCATTGGTTTATTTCTATTTGAATAAAAGATATGATATCCATAAACACCACATTCTACCAAATACTAATTCTCTCATCAGGCCACTGTGTATCTTTCATCTCTGTACTGAAAGGTTTGCAGCAATACTGCACTGATACTTCTTATGTCAGCGTTGAGCAGTGCAGATGTCAAAGCAAAACAAACCATGTGTTATAGGCTACACTAGAAGGAAATTTATCATATGCTCAAGATAAGGTTTGTCAAGAAAGAGAACATAAACTGTGTTCTGAGCTTGATAAAAGTTCTACTTTAGCATTGACTATACTATTTTCCCACAGAAAACAGGTTAGCAATAAATATTAATGACATTTTTCTTGTACAAATCTTGTGTCTAATTTTATATTATAGCATCTCCTTACTTCCTAAAATTTCAGGCCTGTTTAAGTAAGTGGATGCTCATAAATGAAAGTAGCGTTTGTGGTGGTGTGTTCCAAAGTCTTGTGATGACCAGTTTCATGTCTGCCTCTGTAAACACCTGTGAACTCCATTTTCATGGCTGACACTGTCTTTGGCTCATAAATGTATTGACTGATCTGAGATCAACTGGATTAGAAATTCAGCAATATAAAGCTGTAAGATTTGGGTTAAACAGAGATGGCTACATTAAATAAGTGGTAAAGGGGATCTCCTTTTAGATGTCTCTTTCTTTGAATCCTGTTTGCATTGGCAAAGAGCAACATGTGGCTGATAAGGTCCATCTTTTAAAACGGAGACCATGTTCTTTTTTAGCCCCTTATGAGACTGACACATGAAGTGGGCACAGCACACACTGACAAAGAGAAAATTTCAAGAAACACAAGTAGAACAGGCAAGGGTGTGAGAATTGCAGGGATTAAATTCACCTTAGAGGCCACTGAATAAAAATCTAGCACTTTTGAGAATACCACAGATGGCAAATTAGACTGAGAAGAAGTATGTGAAAGTACCACCCATTCTCTGGAAAGTGTTTTACTCTTTGACAAGGTGCTCAGGCAAAGTTTTACTGGAGCAAACACAAAATCCTGTGTACTGAGACTTGCTCATTGACTGGAATAGGTTTAATTCCTTCCTGTCCTGCTTATGCATTTTATTAAGTGAAGAATATTCATGTGCACCAGTTCTATAGATGATGGGGTAGGTAGGATGTGAGCCATATGAATATCTTCTGTTGATGACTTGTGCTTTTTGGACTGCTGGCCCAAGGTGGCTCAGTGTCCCAGAGTACTGAGTGTCTCAGATGCACCTACAAAACTTCCTTTGTAGTAGTTACACAGGATGCTTATGATCTTTACCAATTCCTGCTCTACATGTATGATACACCCTTGCATTTTTGGACATGCAGGTCTTGGAATCCAAATGAGTGCAGCTATCAAAAGATATTGGTTGATTTCTCCTGGTATGGCAACACAGAAGTATCTCTGTTCATACTGTTATTTGAATATAAGGGGACACTGCTTCTAATGCACTAAAAAGAAAATTAAAACCTATTGGGTAGTACAATTTCTTCATAAATAATTGTACTAATTTGTACCAATTTCTTAATACAAAATGATACCATACTATTATTTTTCTCTAAAAATAGGAGAAAACTACTTTTTAATGTACTAGCTGTTTTAGAAGTGCCAAATATTTTAGCAATAGTTTAATAGTTTTTTTTTTTTAAATAATGCTGTATCATGTGTATCCTGTAAAATTTACCTGCAAAATAATTGCATACCCAGCAAAGAATCCTGCATAGCTTTTACTGTTCCAAAAAGAAAAATGGGGGAAGAAACATCTGGGCTGAGGGACATCCAGGTGGAAAGCAACTCTTGTAAAGGCAAGTGTTTCAGCAATGTCCGTTTAGCATCTACTTCATAATCTCTGGGAATTTTCATGTGTTTACAGCTGGAAATAAATCTATTGGAAGGAATCTGGGCTTGCATATGTTTGAGCACAACACACATCTTAAGTTGTTAAGTTTTTCAAAATTATCTATGAATGATGCATCTGCAATAGAAAGTGTTAGTGACTTCTTAATGGCTGATTTAAATGGAATTAATTTTAAAATTGAGTTCATGCCGGAGGTGCACTTAGAGAGAGAAACAGGAGCAAAGAGCATAGCAGATGCTGGAAGTCAAGCTAAGTGAGGGCATGGCTAAAGGAGCTGTAGGCTACTGATTACTACTTTGCTTTGAAAACCTTATGACCATTACTAGGATACAAAATTGCTTCCTTTAATTTAGGAGGATATTGGAAACAGAACTATTCCATGAATCAAAAATATAATTAAAGTGTTTTGCAACCTCTTTGAATCCCTAAATATGGGAAGTTCTTTCCACACTGCCCTTTTTGCCTTTGTGTGTTGATTTTAAAACGCCCCATGCTGAGACCCAAATAACATGGTAAGGAAAATTTGATGAGACAAAGTGCTTACTGAGCCTTCAATAAGTGTAGGTAGTGACTAATAGTGTTGATTAAAGCTGGTTCACTTTCCTTGGGCTGAAGCACAAATGCCTTTAGAAGGCTGATTACAATTATTCGGATTTCATCTCTAGGGAAACTACTGGAAGATTAAAAATCTAAGAGACACATGGGATTTGTGTTTCAATGTGGAATAAGCAAAACCCTTTGTGTCTAACATATTGAGCTTCTCTGAACTAGAGATATCAAATTTATAACAGTCGAAGGATCCACCAGTATCAAATCCTTCCTTGAAACTAAGTGTATATAATGGTTTTTGACTATTTTTTTTAGATTTCAGTTGTAATTGAACTGATTTTCTACATCCTGCCCAAATGCTTATGCATTGCTTATGCAAATGCTAGCAAAAAGTGAAGACTCACATGTCATTCAAACTTCATACTGTAAGAGGCTTTTCATGAAGGCCATTCTACCATCCTCTTTAAACATGAATGTTGCAGCTACCCAACACTCTTACTGATCGATAGTCAGGGGCTCTATGCACTTTCTTTGGATGTTTTCTTTCTGTTGTCAAACATAAATCTCAAATGATGTACTAACCAAGGAGATATGTTTTCTGTCAAAGTTCTGTTAGCCTTTCAGTGTGTTTCTAGAAGAAGGGATACTTTCATTTCTTTAGTTTTTGGCAAACTGTTTTGTAAGACCCCCTTGGCAATACACAGGAGACATCTCCAAGTCCTGTGTTGAAACTGGTGTATCATTGTGTTACTATAAATTTTCTTGAACTCTGGATCCCTCTGAATACAGTCTTCTTTTTTGAAGAATGTTTCTAGTTGTGCAGAAGCACATTACACATGTGCATGCTGGGACAGTGCCACAGCACTGAGACGTGGAACTCTAAAGAGCTGCCACAGACAGCAGCATCAGCAGCCCGTGCTGCAGCACCCATCTGTGAGAGACCTCATAGGGAAAGGCTGGCTGGCTCGGACTCACAGGCTGATAAAGGAATGATTTTCAAAGCTGTTCTGTGCCTTGTGTGAGGAATGAATATGAGATAGCAGGTTGGGTCCAAGATATGAACTTCTAAATCAAAGTGAAATGTTGTGCTGGAAATCCCTTAGGTAGCTTTCACTGAGCAATTATGTTGACACAGTGTAAATTAGTGTAGCTGTGTTATTTCTGGAAAGGCACTGTGCTGAAACTTGCATGTGTTAATAGGACTAACAACAACAGGAGAAGTGTATCAGCAATGTGTGTTTGCAGTTTCAGAGGTAGCTTGGCCAGCAGCTGAAAAGGAGTATGGCCAGGAATGGTAACTCTACGGCAAAGAGTTTGGGGAAATATTGGCCTTGAGGTTTTCTTACTAAGAAAAGTGCAATAGAAATAGACCAGTCCCACACTATAAAAAATGTCTTGTCCTCACAAATCTCCTTGAATAAGATTTCTGATTGATTTTGAGACATTGCTAAGATCATAACTCATGAGAGCTTATCTCCACTTTCATATCTGGGAACATTGCTGGCTTACGTTTTGTTGGTAACTTTGTGCTAGTGTTTTATTAGCAGTAAGCAGCGTGAAAGGAAATGAAAATGGAAAGAGGCATTCCATACCGATATTTTATTTAGACCTAGCTAAAGACTGTTGCAAACTATTTCTCAAAGTTGTAAATTACTTAAAGAACTCACAATCTCATGTGATGCTCTGCTATCTCTTTTCTGTGGCC
The DNA here is from genome assembly GCA_013186435.1 of Turdus rufiventris. Lineage (NCBI taxonomy): Eukaryota > Metazoa > Chordata > Aves > Passeriformes > Turdidae > Turdus > Turdus rufiventris. Next base: position 7,031,495 of record PYHW01010789.1, on the reverse strand, counting down.
CAGTACCCTTTCTAATAAAGCTAATGACAAAATGTCCATTGGCATTGTTGGTGGAGGGGAAAATTTGTTTTTACTTGCACTGATATGAAAAAAGGAAGTTTGAGGGAGATCAAAC
>PYHW01010789.1:7007063-7026597 GCA_013186435.1 Turdus rufiventris | reverse complement strand
TCTCTAACACTCTCATCATGTCTTCACTAGAGGTACTCCAGCCTTGTGATTTCTGTAGATACTGCTGCATAACCCTTTCTGCTGAGCTGTTTAGTCTGTTTCATTTCAGAGCCTTTTACTAGCTTTACAATTCAGTTCATTGTCTTTGTTTTCTTACAGCTAGATATTAAACAAACCATTGACACGTATACAATCCAGCATGTTGCAGTAATTCCAAAGGAAAATCCTTTCTTGTAATGGGACAACTTTTCTCATTTTGTTGTCTGGCTGTAAATGAAACCAACCAGATGGTCCTCACTGATCTGTATTTTGTGTGAGACATCTCAGAGCTTTTATGTGAGGGCACAAATTTGTTTCATCTAACATTGGAGAAAAGCAGCTCTTTTGTGTGTTTATTTGATGTCCGTGGTTCAGATGGCTGGCAGCGTGCACAGTCCAAGAATGGCAGTCCTCCAGATTTAATATGATTCTGGGGATGACTAGTAGAGGGAGTTGAGATGAACTGAGGAGGAAACATGAAAGTTGTGTTGTGATATTTTGTTAAAATGTTATTTTCATCTAGAGCCTTGCCAGAGTTAGGAAAGAAAATAAATGATCTGTCAACTCTTTTGTCAAGGTCCCAATCTAGGAATAGACTGCTAACTGGAAAAGGTTGTATGCCTTGTGACCAAGTGTTCTCTAGCATGGCCATTCCTGGCAAAAATAGAGTGGACTTGAAAGACTTTCAAAGGAGTGTTGAACAGATTTGCTTTGTCAAAAAAATTACACATTAAGGCCTTTAAAGCATCCACATAGGTCAATTAACTTTTCATTCAGGGACATAAAACACATTGTCAACAGAATTAAGTTTATATATTAAGAAGAACTATGCAATGAAATAATAAATAGTTAAGATTAATATAACTTTTTAACCACAGGTTTTCAGGTTTATAAAAGTGGTTGGTTGCCATTATCCTTATTTTAAAAATGAGGAAACTGAGTTGTCAGAAACAGCCTATTTGAAATAGAACATAAGTCATTAAATTCACATGACTTGGTTTAACAATATAATCTATATTAAGATCAGAAAACAGTAGTTAGCAATAGATATTTTAAAAATAATGTTTCTTTATGTGGCTAAAAGCTTCATCCCAAACTCAGCTAATTCTAACACAGTCAGCTACTAGTCAGAATATCTATCAGAGAATATCATGAGTTGGAAGGAACCCACAAGAACCATCCAACTCCTGGCCTTGCACAGGAACACCCCAATAACCACAAGAAGTCACAACTGTTTGCATTGTTCACCTGTAATTACTGTAAATTCTGTCAGCAAAAAAAATACATGCAGTTCACTGAATCACAAAATTTCTGTGGTAGATTTCTTCACCATAAGATGTACTGGCTTATCTTGGTAGGCAGGAAGAAAAGATGAAAATTTGGCTTTTAAAAAGAACAGAAAGAAGAAAGACTTTGTGTGGGCCAGGCTGGGCTAATGAAGGTGAGAGATGAGCCTGAGCAGAAAAAAAACCTCCTGAAACCTCTCATGTCATAAACTTTCTTCCCCACTCTTGTTTAAATGAATACATGAAACAAATTCCTATGTCTTCTTTAGGAATCCAACTGATGTATTTTTCCTGCCCAGATGATTCCTTCTTTAGTAGCATCTTTGTCACATATTTGTGCCACATTTCTGCCTTTTATGTTCAAAATAGACTATTGTCCTGCTGGCCAGCTGTTCCTTTTGTAAGCTATTTTTTTAGAAAGAATAAATAGGAAACAACTTCTGATTTTTTTCAGTATTTTCCCACACAACCTGAGTTTCTGCTTTTCTGCTGCATGCTTCACAAATATCAGTTAACATCTGCACATTTAATCACCCACTTGTGTCATTTATGTATGCAAGTGGAATTTGCTACTTAATTCCCTTTTAATTGCAGAGTTCAGCATAGAGTTCTTCCAATTCTGATCTGGATCCTCATGAAGAAGAAAGGAAGGATACCTTTATTCCTTTCTTAGTAGTCTATCAAAGTCAGATTTTTCATGTGTTTGCTGGCATAGAGAGTTCACAGTTTAGCATTGTCAAGTTCCAGTCAGTGAAATTCTCAAGCCTAGCTGAGAAGGCAGAAAATGGGGATGGATGCCATTTTTTTAACAATTCAAATTCTTTTTGCCTTGCCTTGAATCACCTTCAGCTGTCTAGCCAGTGTGATGCTGAGACATAGACTGAGGCTGTGCCTCCTGCTGCACTGCATCGGCTGGAGATCCACGAATACCGTGGCTCTACTTCAATGAATCAGCAAGAGTAAAGACCCTGCCAGGATTCTGTTATAAATGTCAGGGTAGTAAGGGAGTTACATTTGGGAAATTATCTCTTTTCAGTGCCTAGAGACTTTAGGAGCATTTCTGTGTTTTAGGGTTAATGCCAATGTTAGGAATAAACCTCACAGTTTGTAGAGAGGAAGAAGATTGTGAACTATGAACTATTCATGACTACAGTCTGTGCAAGGATACTCCTGAAGGATGATACTTTTTGTTTTGCATTCCACAATGGGAAGGTGAGAAAAATATCAGTGAATTTAATTTCTAGGGGAAATGCTATAAATGACATATAAAGGTTTAGATCCTTTAATAAAGGGTAAAAATGAAGTTATGCGAATGTCTTGCAGGAGAGTAGAAGACATTTTTACAGGAGGGATGGAGAGATTTTCACCTAATAAAAGAAATCCCTTTCAGTTTTCACACTCCCTGAGCGTTCTCCAAATTTGCATTGGCATTTCTTTCACAGGCACTAATGTGCTGGTTGAGAGAATATTCTTGGTAATGAATGACATTGAACTGATGACAAAGCAGAAAGTGAGTAGTGAAAGGGAGGAAAATAAAAAGGCTAGCACAGTTGTTAAGATGAAACGCCTGCTGTGAGTGCCATGAAAGGCTTCTGGGGAGCAGGCAGTTCTGAACAAATAATTTCTGAGGAAAGATATAATATCCTTGTCGGCCGACAAGGCCACCTTTCCTTCCTCACCTCAGTCTCTTTCTTATGGATTACTGTTTTCATGTCCGTGGTTTTTTGGCACATTATTAACAGCTTGTAATACAGAGGTTGCAGATAAATGGGTTTTGTTTCACATTGATACAGAAGATTTCTTATTTTTTGTGTATCACTGATTTTCAAGCTAACATATTCTGTATGAACACATCATATAAAATTCCAGCGAGCCATTTTGTAAATCTCTAAGATGTGTTAAGAGTTGAAACAGTTTCAAGAGATTACTCTGAAGGTCATTGCTGCACTGTCTCATTGTTATCACAAAACACCTTTTCCTAGAAAGACAAAAGTGGCATTTCTGAAGCTTGTCTTTAACAATCCATTGTATCTCCAGTTATAATCTCCCTCTTTTACAAGAACTAGGATTCATTCCTTTCCAAATGAAAATAAATTTTGACAAAATACATCCTCTGGAACCTATCCTCATAAAACTTATCCTTGGCTGGCACTTTAAACCCAGATGCTACTGGCATGGCCTTCCAAGTGGGTGTGATGATCCCAGCCTAACAGAGGGGCCTATGGAGAACAACCATCTACCTCAATATTGAATATTTCAAGCACAGAGTTCCACTGAGAAGGGTTTGGACTGCAGTCTGCTCAGAGAAACACTGGCAAAGATCAAGGAGACATACAATCTCTGGTACTCTGGTTATCAGCAGAGTTATTTGGCTTCTGGTATAATGTGAAGCATGCTTTGGCTCTCACCAGTGATAACCAGTATTCTGTTTACAAATGAAAGAGTGAGAAGGAACATTTGGACTGCTCTGTTGTTGATTTGAAGATCATGACTATGGAATTTGGCCTAAGGGCCACTGGATGTTTACTGGAGTGACTTCACACTGCTCTGAGCCATTGTTTTTCGCAGGGACTTGAACTCTGTCAGGATCTCAGAACACTTTACCGATGAGATGAGTGCTGCTCTCCCTTCAGTAAGTTCACTAGCCAGACTGAATTGCTTTTTATTCATTACCAGGGCAACAATAGATATCGCCTAGGCAGAATATTTGGTAACTTTTTGACATATTTCCCCCAGTATATTTAAGTACCATGGGAAGTATTTTATTAGTAACAATGACATGTAGATTTATATTTTTGAAAGAACTGAAAGAGAACCATTCCCGAACCATTCCCAAACCATTGTGACTATTCCATTGAGCTAACAAGAAGAAATGCTGCTTTAATATGGCAGCAAAGGTCTTACACTGTAACAACAGGTGGTCTCCCTCAGAGGTCTGCATTAGGACCAATGCTGTTGAATACCTTCTTCAGTGACATAGGCAGTGAGATTGACTGCCCCATCAGAAAACTTGCAGAGAAAACCAAGCTGAGGGGTGTGATGGACATGTCTGAGGAGCAGGATGTCATCCAAAAGGACCTGGACAAGAATTGGTCCTATGAGGCTCGACAATGCCAAGTGCAAAATCCTGTACCTGTGTCAGGTGTCAATTCCTGCCAAGAGACGAGTGGACTGAGAGAAGATAAGTGGAGAAGGACTTGGAGATATCGGTGGATAAAACATTGTACATGAAATGACAGTGTGAGCACAACCATATCCTGGGCTGCATCAAAAGGAAGGTGGCTAACTCATTGAGGGAGGGGATTGTGCCCTTCTCCTCCGCTCTGGTGACACCGCACCTCCAGCACTGCATCCAGTTCTGGGGTCCTCTCAGCACAAGAAAGATGTGGGCCTTTTGGAGTGGGTCCAGATAAGGGCCATGAAGATGATTTGAGGGCTGAAGCACTTCTGTGAAAACAGGCTGAGAGAGCTGGGTTTTTCAGCCTGGACAAGAGAAGGTTCCAGGGAGACCTCATTGTGGCTGTTCAGTGCTTAGAGGAGCCTTGTAAGACAGATGGAGACAGGCATTTCACTACAGCCTATTGCAGCAGGACAAGGGATAATGATTTTAAACTAAAAGAGTGTGGATTCAAATTAGATATAAGGCAGACAGGGATATTTTACAACAAAGGTGGCAAAATATTGACACAGGTTTCCCAGAGATATGGGAGATGCCCATCCCTGGAAACATTCTGAGCTCTGAGCAACCTGTTCCAATTGAAGATGTAGATGATCATTGTAGGGGGGTTGGACAAGGGGACCTTGAGAGGTTCCTTTCAACCCAAACCATTCTATGACTTGATAAAATACCTCTCAGAAAGTAAGAAGATCTGGTCATTTTAAGAGATCTATTCCATTAAAAGATATGCATTAATGCCATAAATAATGGCTTACAATGCTGAACTATTGTAAAATTTTCAAGAAAGAGAATCTGTGTTTTGTTTCAAGAGGTCTTTTAATATTGAAACTCCTATGCAACATTCTTGTCAGAATTTTGTAAAAAAGTGGCTTCACATTCATTTCAGGTTTAATTCCAGCAAAGTTGCATTATGGATTAATTTATTCTAAAATTATTTTCAGCACATTCAGAATTGACCTATTTTGAGTAGAAAATTTCAGAGTTATCATTATTTAATTCCTGTCATTCTTAGATCCTGAGCTGGAAAATATTTGTATCCTTATATTGTCCTTATTTGTAACTGTTAAGTAAGATGGTTTCTCTGAACTTTCTTGTCCACTACAATTCACTGACTATTTCATTTTATGAAAATTTTGGTTTTCACTTGCATCAACTGTGCTTTTTTAACCTGCCACCTGAGGTAATTTCAATTACATCTGAAAAATGAGTTACAGTAACCAAATGAATTGCATTTTTTTCATAAGTAATTACAATTCAAATTTTGAGTATTATACCCAGTTTTCTGGAAATAAATTGGACAGACCTCTCTCTTTTCTTGAAATACTTAATTCAGGAAAGATACAAATGATTATATAGAAACTTCAAGTAAATTAATGAGAGAAAATTGCAGTCAAAGAGCCCAGTTGTTCCATGCAGCACTGAGCTTTAGAAGTGACTATACATGTTTCCAGCAGCCCAAAAAGACAAAACAAACCAAATCTTTCAAAGAAGACTTTAGAATCTAACAAAAAGAGAAATCTTGATTTGGATCAGATACAAACCGTCCACTTGCAGAAAGAAAAATTCATTTATCCTTAGTAAAACTCTCTTGCATTCATCACAGTGACCTAGAAGAATAATTTTTCCTTCTTCTATTTAGATCTGTGTAAAAAGCCCTGCCATCCCATGTTTAAGCCTTGAGAAACTGGAAATATGGGTGAGGTCCTTGAGTTTCTTATTTGTTGCTTGTCCTAAATTTCACCGATGAAGACAAACAAAACTAAAGTAATTTCTGAGAGAAAAACAAATCTTGCATACTCCAAAATAATTCCAATGGCCAAAACCTTCCTCCACCTCCAAAGCCACAGATCCATTTTTCTCTGTTTTATCCAAATTTATAGGAAGATTGGAGGAAGAAGCTATCTGTGGAATTGTACGAATTTCTGTATTACCATGTTGAGAATCCAGAGAGATAGGTTTCACCCAGTACAATATTTAGAAATGTAGCATTTTAAAACTTTATCTTTTTCAATATGCTTACTAAAAATTATTGTATCTTATAGATTAAAAATTGCAATCAAAGACAGTAAGGTCACAAAGATCATAAGGTGAACTGGAATGAGACTGTAGGGTTTTTCAGTTCTGAGAAATCACTTAATCACACTGTTAGCTTCCACATAAGTGTATGGTTTAGTGTCAGTCTCTGGCATATTGGTACTTAAAACATTTTTCATGATCTTAAATAGTAAAACACTTCCTGAAATTAATCTGCTAACGAATAGGATCGTACACTCAAACTAATTACTTTAAGGCAAGTTTTTATCTGGTTTTATGCAATCAAGATAACAGCTCTTCTCTCGGCTTCTCTCAGCTCCAGGTAGGATTCTAAAATTCACATGATTCATTTTAGTTGAAAAAACACCCTACCTTTTTTTTCCTATGGGATCTCACTGTAAGTGGTTTCTTCACCAGCATAGTGTGAGCCTCTTCAGCAGGACCACTGTTACCTTGCCCAAAGCAAACTTCAAATGTTGCTATAACATGCAATTTTATCGTGTCATAAATGGTCTATGACAGCAGAAAATGATCCTAACTATCAGCATAACTCAGAAGCCTGTCTCACTAAATTGACTACAGAAAAATGGCAACCTCCTCACATGGGTGTTTGCATGTGAATAGCCTTCCTAAGAGTCCAAGGTTCTTCTGTAAAATAGAACTGGATACGTAAACACTCCCACATTGTAAGTTCTGATAAATTACTTGGGACATTTTCTCTGAGGAACTTCAGACTTTTAATGTTAATGGGTATAAAATCAAAGATGTCACCTTTTAATAACCAAATTCACCAATCAAAACCTGAATATAATTTCAGGTGTAGGAGTATACTGCCACAGTTCCAATGACAGCTTACTTTGAAGTCTCAATTTAGATCTGTACTTTCCCTCTACAGGACTGATAAAGCAGCAAGTAGATTTAAAAATTGAGCAGTATAGCTCTGTATAATTTCAGTATTATGAAACTATTCAAATATTTGAAGGATAAAAAATATCACATGTATGGGGCATAATTCAACAGGAAACATAATAGAAAGTTTATTAAATGGTTTGTGAGTGCTTTTGTTAAAACTGAACTTCCTAAGAATATGTTGGTTTTGCTTTATCACCCTCATTCTTGGTTATGGATAATGTTGCTGATAGAATTAATTTTCCTAATATATACTTGTTCACACAGGTAATTGCTAAAATATTGGTTTTGCATTTACATTTCTGTTTCCTAGCAGGAGGGCAACTGTAAAACATTTTCCTTCGTACCAACTATAACAAGTTAAATTTAGAACTAAAGAAAATACCAAGTTCAGGAAATTAGTTTAAAGCTTAAGTTTATTTTTCAGTAGCACACAATTTTCTTCTTAAAAATACTGAATAAAAAGTTAATGTGTTAATTAGAAAAGCATATGATCTTCTAATTTCTAGTTGAACAACTTTGTCTTTCACACTTTGGGTTCTATCAATGGATCACAATTTGCTTATGCCTCTGTTTTAACCCATCTTGCCAAGGTCTGTGACAACATTTTGCTCTTTGGAGCTTTTAACGTTCAGCTTAGAGTTCCTGGGTGGCATCCAAAACCATAAAATGACAGTTGTTTTCCAAGTTATAAATACAGCTTTGAATCCATTAATGACTCCTCTGCTGTTTCTTCTGTGACTTCAACTGTTGTATCACAGAAAGAACCAGGAGTTCCTTTGCTCCTCAAGAATGTAATACGCCACGGCTCATTTGAAGCAGCATCTCCACAAAGTAAACCTTTATAGCAGAGCTAAGTGCAGCATCCACGAGTGGCATCTGGCAGTTTGTGATACAGAGCGAATAAGGTTGGAGATTGTTATTCCCCAGAGCATTTTATGCCAAGGAGATTAGACTATGCAAGAATGACTTAAATTACCACAGGTTTAATGCTGGAGAAGCCTGGCTTTAAATACTGTATATCTGCAGCCAAGTTAAAATGCATAGCATCCTTTTAATCTCTTCCTCTTGATGAAAGAAGAAATCAGCAACGAAAATAATTTTACATGTGGTTAGACAGTTCACAATACTGCTGTACAGGAAACCCTGCAAAAGTGCAAGGAGCCCTAGTCTCTGGAGACAAATAATAGTGCATTTCTGTAAGCCTCTTGATCAGGTCTCTGAGTTGGTTCCTCTTTCCTTCACTTATGAAACTCTCTTAGCAGGACAAACAAGTTTTTCTCACTTTTGTTCCTCACATTCAGTTCTCTATCCCACAGTAAGGAGGGGAGTGAGTGAATGGCAGTTCTGAATTATAGTATTTACTCTCTTTCAGTTTCAGTTAAAACAAATCCCCAAAATTATTGCCTGAGAAAATAACAGTAAATTTCTGAAAATAATTGCATGATGTTGTGGATATCTGCAGTGCACCACTTTTACACTGTCCAGGAAGTTTTCTCTGTTGCATAAGACTCCCATGAAATCTATGCAATAGTACACAGGCAGTCTGGAAAAAGTGAGAAAACAAAGTGCAGCACTGCTTTTTATATAAAGATATAAACCCTTTCCCTCTAAAAGGAAATAATGAGTTTAAAGGGAAAGTCAAGTGCAAATTAGTAGAAAATTAATCCTTTCTCTGCCTGTTAAAATAAACTTAGCAAGGGGTCATTGGTATAAGTATCGTTAACCAAGAAAACTACTTAAGCATTCTGTTTCCACAAAGAACTCCAAACTCCCACAAAAACAAAGAAACAAACCTGAAACCCTCAAGCAAAACAAATGGAAAAAACCCCTAAAAGTTCCAGAATTGAGTTACCTCATAATTTTTTGTCTTCATACCTCATAACCCGAGGGAAGCAGAATTAGAGAAGATTATCATTTGGTAAAATAAACTTACAAAAAACCCAAGAATCAGTCAGTTTTTTTCTCCAGGTACACAGTTCATCTGAAGAACCACTTTTTCTGTAGCACAATTCTGAAGAAAAAACTTTTGTTGTTTACCCAAATACTGCACAGAGCCCTTTCAATATTTATTGATTGTGGTCCATTTTGATTTTTTTTTTTTCTTGAAACTGAAAACAAAATCTATGAAAATGGCACTTTCCTCCAGAGGAATAAATACAGGACTGAAACAAGAATTTCAGTTTTACACTAAGAATATAATCTGAATATATTTTTTTTGTGAGATGGAGTAAGAAATTATATGACCGAGTGAATCATCTGCATTTACTAGAAGCAGACAGCCATTTCTCCAAAATAGTGTCTTAAGTAATTCTAAAAGCTGCTTAGAATCACTCCACAGAATGGAAACTTTTACTGTTTCAGAGACAAGCTATACTTTCCCAGGGTATATTTCAGTAGAATTGTTTGGTTGGGTAGTATAATCTCATGATTTTTTTCAATAATGTGGTTGGAATTTTGTTCAACATCTCTATTTTATTACTGTATTGATGGGGCACTCTAAATAATTGTTGACGATTTTCACAAAGAGAGGAAGTTTGATGGCTTACTGTTAGAATAATTGTAAAGCATTGCTCCAGTCATTAGTTTTTTGTCACCTGTGTGGAAATTGTGTTTCATTCACCAACAATGTGGTGTCTGACACAGGCGATGGTACAATATATTAACAGCTCATGAAAAGTGATTATTGGCAGCATCTGAGTGAACCATGCAAGTCACTCTAGGGTAAAAACAAATCTTAGAAGTCTGGACTTTGTGTTGAAGATTACATATTGGCATCACATAAGGCTGAAAATATGGAACTTGATTTGATATTCAAGGACCTCACAGTCTGGTGATGCTGAGATTTCTTCTAATTAAAGTACAGAACTGAAAGAAGCCCTCTAGGTCAGTGTCACACTAGGCTAGGTGGAAAAATAGCAAACCCTCCCCAAGTCCTTCTTTGTGCTTTTACACCTGGTATCTCTGAGTTGCTGCTTTTACTAAAAGTGAGTATATTTTATTACTTCATAGCAATGGAAAGTCTCTCCCTCATTAGGCCTGTTGTGGAAAAAAGGTTCAAAATGCCTTTGATTTTGAACAACTGCAATTTTCTATCTTGCACCATAGAGCGTTTGAATTTAACTTATCTAGTATCGTGGTAAGAAACAAAGCAATAATTCATAGTGTTGCAGTGATTGTCTCTGTGTTTTCAAAAGGGAAAAAGAAGCATAAATTATTAATACAGCTGTCAGATACCCTGACAATACTTTATCTCTTGTAACTCTTAAATAAAACAACCATTTTCTTGCACTGAATAATTTCTCTACTTTGTACCAGTAAACAAACAACATTTTGTGAGATATAAGAATTTTTAAAAGACTGGAGTTTACTTACTGCAAAGATATTGACAAAAATAGTCTTTGCTATTTTTTTGAAGACTAATATAGGTAAAATCAAACGTATAATCTTCCCCATAAATGACACTGTTAGAGAATTGTTTCACTGTGTGCTATTCAGTACTTCGCTAAGATATTTGCATTTTGCAGAAATAATATCTTTGGAGAAATAAATCTCATGCAGTATTACTATGGTGATTGTCTTAATATGCTATTTCACTTCAGACAGGCAAAACCCTATCAAATAGAGTTGAGGTGTTTTTCAGAGGAAAGAACCGAGTTACAAAAGTATTTGAATGCCAAAAGATGCACCAAGGATGAAAATCCATGGATTTTTTCCAGAACTGATGGCTGTATCACCTAGCCCAATGAAATTAGCTCTGGCTTCGGAACTGCATTCGTTAAATATGATGGTGAAAGAGCACCAGTAGCCCTTTATTTTGCCATCAGTGATCTCTTTAGTTGCTGACAGAGCTGGTTGTTTTGCTACCAACAGGATCAGAATCTCAGTGATTTTGGATCTGGATATGTGGTTTTCTCTCTTCTTTAAGAATAATAATCATTGGGTTGGAAGGGACCTTCAACGTCATCGAGTCCAACCCATGCCCTAACACCTCAACTAAACCATGGCACCGAGTGCCACATCCAGTCTTTTTTAAACACATCCAGGGATGGTGACTCCACCACCTCCCTGCACAGAGCATCACCCTTTATCACCCTTTCTGTAAAAAATCTTTTCCTAATATCCAACCTACATTTCCCTTGGCACAGCTGGAGACTGTGTCCTCTGGTTCTGTCAGTTGCTGCCTGGAGAAAAGACCAACCCCACCTGACCACAGCCACCTTACAGGGAGCTGTGGAGAGTGCTAAGGTCACCCCTGAGTCTCCTTTGCTCCAGGCTGAACAAGCCCAGCTCCCTCAGCCGTTCCTCACAGGGTTTGTGTTCCAAGCCCCTTACCAGCCTCATTGCCTCCTCTGGACTCGCTGAAGCGTCTCAAGGTTCTTTCTAAACTGAGGGGACTGAACTGGACACAGCACTCAAGGTGTATAGACTGTGTGAACAGCTGCAGTTAGAATGAGTGAAAAAGTTCTAAAAGCACTAGGCATTACTCAAGACAGTAAGAAACTCCTGAATCAGAAACACAGATATTGAACAAACGACTTCTGTAATTTTTATAAAGGTGACACTACTATAAAATGTCTTTTGCTCATATCTCCAAAATGACCATTTATTATTCAAGTTTATTTATTCAATTAAAACAAAACAAAATATTTATATTTAAATACAGATGCAACAAGTGCATAGTTTTTACTCTGTACTTTTTTCAGAGTTAAACATATGAAGAGATTAAATATTTTAATGACATTTATGTTTAAATTAATGGGGAAAATACACTCCCTTAAATACACTGCACTTTGTTCAGAGATTTGTCTTGGACAGTTGATGATAAGAAAAAACCTGACAAGTAAACTGAACAACTAATTACTCTTCATCTTTTATATAACCAGCTCATTACACAACATGGTTTTTTTTCCAAAGTTGCTTCATGTTTAATCATGATAAATTTTTGTTTGCTAGCACTTTAGTTAACAGCTAAGGGCAATTTAACGGCTTTCTTTATTGAATAATTTAGAAGACCCAAAAAGTATTATTTCATGTTGAATGAAGAATTATCTTCATCCCCCAGTGAGAGCTGTCATTTGGATTTCAGAACATTTTTTCTGTATAGATTTCCTTGTGGGTTTTCTTGATTACTGAGTTAGAAGAAATGTTAGAAGTGTAGTTCAAACTGAAACAGAAAAGCTGAAATAGAAAATACTCAAATTTCTAGGACAATATTTTGTTGTTTTAATTTTCTTTTTTCCATTTCAGCTATCTGACAAAATTCAAGAAAAATGAGCAAACACGCTGATGGTTCTGATGGTTTTGATAAAATAAGCTATTCGAATCAGAAGATTCCATTCAGGGTCTCTGCTACTTCTGTAGATTGGTCAAGTGACTGTGCCTTTGAATAGTGGTTTTCTTTTACTTTCCCTTCATGCTATTTAACAAAAGAATGAGTTCTGGGTCATCATGTTTTTTGTTTGACTTCTGTGCAGCTCCTTTCAGGCCAAGAAATGGACCCTTGGGCAGCTGAGTTTGGACTGTATCTGTGGGAAGAAGGCAGAGGAAAAGATGTACTTCTGAAAATCAGAAAGTGTATTAGATTAGTTATTGCTTCATCTCAGTTATTTGATTTAAGGCGTCACCTTGCTCCTTGCTTTGGTTGCAAAGTCTGGAAGAGAAGAGAGGAAGAAAAAGTCAAGCATTTATGAATATAATTGCCTGTTAATAGTTCAGTCTAAATAATGCATAGCAATAGCTGACAAACTTATCAACAGGGAGGCTTAAAGTGAGCATAAAAACAACACAGCATCAGTGACAGCAGCTTATGGCAAACTTTGAAATATCTAATAAGCTGCTATCAAATCAGAAAGTCAAAGCAAGCAATTGCCTATGCACAAAAATGATCTGGGAAAGAGAAGAGAGTTAATGTGGGTGTTTCAGAGATAACAAACAAACCAAAACAGAGGAAAAGAAAATATTCCTTTGAGAAAGAGGAAGACTAGCCACCTTTAAAGAGGAAAATGAATGAGAAACACCCTTTGCCTTCACCTCTCATCAGTCCTTATAGCCCTACCATAGCCAAACTGGAGGATGTTGGTGGTACAGGTGCTGCACATAGGTGATACATTTTTTCAAAAGCTATTTGAGTTGTGTAATTCATGTTTGCAGTGATGTCTTTCTGAGGGCAGTGCAGCTGAGCCAACCAGAAAGCTGAGGCAAAGCTTCCTGAAATCAAGTGGAGTTTTTCTATTGTCTTTAGATTAACTATCTAGACAAGCTCCTGGGGAGGTAAATCCAATACAGGCTTTAAGAGGTTTGGCTGTAATATAATTGGTTTTTCTAATTTGCCTAAATATCTTTGTGACTCAATTCAGTGCTCTTGCTTCAGCCATGGGAAGCTTTGGAGGTTTTCCTTCAGCTACACTCACAATATACAACCTCCTGACTGCTGTGCAGCTCACATGAAGAGCTGAACTTTCATCTGCTGAACACAATTTAGAAAAAGATAATGGAAAAGATTGCCATTCACAGAGTGGTTGAGATTGGAAGGGATCTCTGGAGGTTATCCTGGTACAAGAGTTCCTGCTCTAGCACGGCCTCCTAGACTCTGTTCCCAAGGAAAATGCCCAGGTGGTTTTTAAATATCCCCAAGGAGCAAGACTCCACAACATCTCCAGGTGACCTGTGCCAGTGCTTGGCCACCTGCTTGGTATAAAAGTGTCACACCTTCTTTTTCATGGAGAAGAACTGCTGCAAGTGACTGTGTGTGACATTGTAAGCATTGTGATGTGAAGAGGAATCCATTATAAAATACCAGATGTTTACTGAAGAAAAATTTTAGGCATTGGTATTAATGAATACTATTAGTATTACTGAAAAAGAACATCTGTTTTTTGAAAGAGCAAGTACTGAAAAGCTCAGTTTGATTCTCATCAGTGACAGTAACTGAACAGGTGCTGATGTGCCTCAGCTGTGGGGTTTTTTCATCACGTTGTGTGTTACATCATGTGTTTTTTATCATGTTGTGGGTAAGCTGAGTGACCAATAAGCGTCCTCACATTTGAAAACATCATGAAGAGTGAAAAAATGAATGAAGCACTTATTCTGCCTGGAAGTTAGTATCTGTGTAAAAGCAAAGACATGCATCAAAACACTCATATGTCAGCAAAATTACTTCCTGCTAAAAGTGGTAGATAGGTGACAGTAAAGACCAGTAAAAAAAATTTTTTCTCAGAAAGTTCAGGATTTAATGAGAGACGGCAAAAAGGATTCATGGTTAGGAAAAGGTTTAATGCTGCCATTTCTGGTAGGATTAAAATATATGCTGCAAATCTACTAATTCTCTGTGGCACAGTATGGCGCAAGTATCTCAATGGAGCCTGATTCTCAGGCTTATGTAGGCCTTATAGTCTCCCTGATTCTGGGGCTATTTGGAGATAAATGAAAGCCAAATTGTTTAAGGTCAAAAATGAGAAGTATTTTGGTGGATTCAAATGCATTAAATTGGAATTCCTTCACAAGGAAATAATATAAAACCCCTCTACTGTTCTCATATTCTTGAATGGAAATTGCTTTTTAATAAGGTTATTAGAAAAAGGCTAACTTTAATCTTGAAATGTCTATTTTAAATAAATAGTTTGCAGTAGTATGTATAAGTTGTTTTTTTTTTTTCTTTTTTCCCAGTTATTTAATAAAGACCATCAACTACTTACAGCTTTCAGTAAGAGACTGTTTTGAGTCAAGGAAACTATAATTACAAAAGAAGCCATTGAATCATCTTCATACAAAAAGAGACTTGGGAAGGTACTGTGGTCATGATTTATGACCCTAATCTTTCAATTACATCTGCATGGATTGGGGTCTAGTCCTACTAGATTAAATTCCTAATGTGTGCAGCTCTATCTGCAGTCAGTTTTATCCATCAAAAAGCTGGTTTTCTTTTAAAGAAAGAAGATTGACAGCTAGATATA
The DNA here is from genome assembly GCA_013186435.1 of Turdus rufiventris. NCBI lineage: Eukaryota > Metazoa > Chordata > Aves > Passeriformes > Turdidae > Turdus > Turdus rufiventris. Next base: position 7,011,196 of record PYHW01010789.1, on the reverse strand, counting down.
TGTGAAGAGAACTTTGATCACTGGGGAGTACAATTTCTGTTCACCTCACATGCTAGGAGAGATATTGAATGAAATTCTCAGTATGTATGAAGTTGAGAGCCACGTAGGAACCGTATCAGTGTGTGGAATTTGAATAGCCTGTGGAGGTTTGGTTCTTATATACTCATTTTTGGGGCAGGCTAGTGGCAGATGCTGAGATAACAGGCACCAAAATCCAACCCCCCGTTGTATCTTATCTTTATGCTTAAATTGTGAAAGAAACCCCTTGTAAGTAATTATCTCCACACACTTTCTGCATATCTTTATTATCTTTAGAACTGAGGAAAAAAGGGCTTCCAGACTGAATTCTCTCTGAAAAAGGCTCAAGCCAACAGCTGCTTTTACTCCCTGCACTGGTAATTTGGGACCCCTCCAGGCTGACCACTCTTATTTGTGTATCTATCCATCTGTCCACGTCTTACAGTTTTCAATGGTGATTTCTCCTTTTTGGTGTTATTCATGAAATGCCAAGAGTACAGTTCTAAGTTGACCCACAGCCACAAGGGCTTTGCTGTTGCACAGGGATAGATGCATGCTTACACCTCRGGGTCTGACAGCTTCCAAATGTGTGSCTGCCCTGATTTCAGCTGGGAGAGTTCATTTTCTCCTTAGCAGCTGGTACAGAGCTGTGTTTTGGATCCAGTATGAGAATAATGTTGACAACATACCGATGTTTTGGTTGTGGCTAAGTAGAGCCACAACCAAAGTCCTTAAGTCAAAGACTTTTCAGGGTCTCAGGTTGTGCCAGTGAAGAGGTGCACGAGAAGCTGAGGGGAGCAAGGTGACCCAAACTGGCCGAGGGATATTCTGTACCATAGGTTGTCATGTTCAGTGTATAATGTGGAGGGAATTGTCTGGGAGGTCCAATTGCTGCTGTGGGACAGGTTGGGCATTGGTCAGTGGTAGTGAGCAATGGTATTTTTAGATAATATTCTGTGGGGAGTTCCTTCTTATCTTCTGCCATTTTCCACAGAGTTCAAATAGCAATAAAGCATGATGGCACAGAGGCAGAAGGGACAATGCTTTCACACGTGCCCCTCTCAGGAGCTCAGTTCCTTCCCTTCATATTCCTGAACAAACCTCTGAAGTAAACGCCAAATCTTGTTGATTGCTCCTTTATCCAGGCTGGCCTGCCTCAGGCAGTTCAAACCACTCTCACAAGGCTTCCAACTGTATCCTTGAAATGTCTAGTTTCTTCCTACAAATAAAGTGAGGACAAATATTTCAGAAGTTTCTGTTAAAACATTTGTATTTGTTCAGGTGAACTTAATTTCAAAATAAAACCATAGGAATGATAATATGTAATAATCATATTCTTCCATAAGCATAAAAGAATGGACATTTCCTATTATCTAATGATGTAATTTGAGCCATTCCAGGAACTTTATGATTTCATTGGCATTTGGTTTCCAAGAGAACATGGAAATGTTAAATATTTATACAGATAAGTCCACGGCTAATGTAGTTCTCATTCAAACATTGCATATTGTATGATGTTGGAAAAGTTATATACTCCAAACCACAAAGAACTGAAGAACAGAATACAGTTTGAAAATCATTCTTTCATATTTTTAATGTGATTCTTTCCTTAACTGACTGCAACAAACAACTTACTTTGTCTGTATGCCAACAAAACCCAGTCTGGTTTATTGCTGAATTTAAAGTTCAGGTTGCATTTCTTGCCTCAGAACCTTAAGTATATGCAATTCTGTCCAAGTGTCTAAAACTTAAAATGTGCTAAATTTCCATGAAGATGGAAAAGAGATTTCAGGATACTATTCATACAATGTCTACTGCCTGCCTGAAATATTTCTGAGCTAGAAGTTTCTGATAATGGCTCTGTAGTTGCATAGCTATTGTTCAATTCTTGCAAGGGAACATAAAATGTAATGAATTATTGCTCTCCTCTTCACAAAAGAAAGAAAAACCACAACCAAATAAACCTCCCAAAACAAGGGGGGAAATGTAGTTTCTGTCAGACAGGAAAGGAATTTATTAACTTCTCACAGTTTAAATTCCTGAGTCATTGAAGCTTCTGAATCAGAACACCTCATTGCTTTTAAGAAATTTAAGAAAAGATCTTTTCCATGCTAAAAATGTCTTGCTGGGGAAAAAGGCATCATTCTCTGTATCTGTTGCCTCCCAGGGAGTAAGAAAGCATTTAGTGTGAGTTATTACAACTCTACATCAGGAAATGGCTCCCCAGCTGCAGTCTTAGGCAAGAGATTCTTCTTAAAATGAAATAATTTGGGATTCATGAACTACCTCAAGCCTATCAGACTGGCCACAGAGCAACTCAAGCTCTTTTTTTCCTACTCTATCTAATTCTCACAATGGTCAAAACTCCATGAGATGATGCCTGTGTGTGGAGGCAGCTCTGAAGAGCTGGACTATACCTGTACTGCCAGGTTAAGGACATATTGTGGTCCCTGGCTGCAGAAGACATTAAACATTCTTTGTTTAAAACCAGCCTGGTGACACTATAGGGAAAATGTGGGCTCAGGATGTCTGCTCTAGACAGGATTTCACTGTAGCTGGTTTTGCTCATGCACGGTATGTCTCAGGTGTGACCCTGTCAAGGTGCCAAGTGTGAATGGGCACTTTCTTTTGGACAGAATTTCAGAATCTAATTAAAAACACTTATCAAACACACAGGTGTGTTGTAGGCAGTCTAGGCAGTCTGCCCTGTTTAATAATTTTGAGGCTGAATTCCAGAGTGGGGATTTCTTTGGATTCTTCAGGGCATATTTGAGCTATTTTTACCTTCAGTTTGCCAGCAGGAGTCAGAATCGCTGCTTTTAGCAGGCAGCCCCGTGTGACAAGATGGAGAAAGAGGGAGATTTGTGATTTTGGGGAGGCAGGGGGGAAACTGGCTATAGGAAAGAGATCCTCAACACACAGAGACAGGCTTACTCTAAAAATCAGATTCCCAAATTCCTGTTTGGACTGTTGATATTTAAGGCCAGAGCCCATAGTCTGCAGCTTCAGTGCTTTGCAGTAAGGATTGCTTTCAAAAATTTACTTTGCAGATAAAGGTACATGACAGGCCACAGGAGTGGTGAAGTCTGACAAGAGTCTTTTTTTCACAAGTGAAAAAGAACCAGTGCACTATATAATTTACTGACATTAGTCTAGATAGAGTGCAAATATCTCTCCAGAGAAATAGCTTTGTTATAGCAGGATCTGATTTTGACTTCGGCAGAATATAAAGCTGGTGTGGATTGCATGTGTTTTGCACACCCAATAAATGTCATGGCACTAGATATTATACTGCTTTGTAGCCACTTGTAGCCACTTATCAATTTATTAATTTTCAGACCACCCTGCTCTGAATAAATTCACGAGTTCTCTCATCTATATGATGGGAACAAATCCTTACTAACCTACTGCCTCACAGTGTGTTTCAGTTCGTTCATTAATGTTTAGAAAGACCACTGAGACCATTTACTAGGTGCCTAACAGAAGGAAAAAGTCTTAATTATTGTTAGATGGCTACATATTTAATTATCCTTACTCTAGACCTGAGAGGTCTAGAGTTAAACTTTAGAGGCTCCAATAATTGCATTTGGGGTTATGTTATTTATAGCTCAGTATGGTATAATTTTTCATGCAACAGTCCTCACTTTCTTCACTTTCAAATTTAAATCTAGCTTTCTTTAATTTAAATTTTGCTGAAAAGAGCCATATTGCTACAAGCATAAATTATGGTAGATGAACATTAATGATGTCTGTTCACAGCTGTTCTTAGCTTAAGTAATTACCACTTACTCCTTATGATCAATATTTTAAATGCCTGAACTATTCAATTAGGAGCACAAGACACTTCCTTCTGTTGCCACTATTAAAATCAAGTCTTAACTGACATATCTGTAACATTCATGCTATGGAAAAATAAGTTCGAGGCTATTGATTTATTAAGCAAATTGGTTGGTATTTGATGAGAGATCTGAATATGTGTAGCATTGCAAATGCACTTAAAAACCCATTGAAATTAATGCTACATTAATTACTGATTCCATGAACACTCTAGCATATGCTGGTATTAATTGCATCCATTATCACAAAATAAATATCTCTTTATAAAAACAAATGAT
>PYHW01010789.1:6976885-7001785 GCA_013186435.1 Turdus rufiventris | reverse complement strand
AAACTATTGCTTTGATTTAGGTACTGACAATGTTGATGGTGGTTTGGTATTTCATGTTAGGAATTTTTACTTCTACCATGTTTGTGCTGCAGTCATGTGTAGTACTGCCTTTGTGTTTGGCTAAAAACTCTAAATAATTTAATCCTTACTCTACAAAGAGGTGAAAGAAAGAATTTTATTTTCATTGTTTTTCAGTGCTTCAGATGTGTTTTTCCTTTGTTTTTCATAGAAAAATCCTTCTTCCCGGGCAGAAGGAATTTCTGAGAGATATTTCACTCTCCTGAAATACCCAAGTTTTCCTTGAGATTATTTTTCATTATATTGACTTTAAAGATATTTTCAACTGAGCTTCAACATTATGTTACATATACACAATTCTGAGAACTTCAGAAAGAATAGAGTGACATCTCATTTTTAAAATTTATTTCCCTCTAAACTGATTATGAGCCATTTTTAAAAATAATCAACATTTAATTGAACATATAAGTAACAGTAATATATACATGTCTTCTGTCAGGGCTTGGATTTCTTGTAGTGCAGCTGTTAAAAGATGAGGTGGTGATACAGGGGAATGTCAATACTATAGTTTCTGGAATAAAATAAAGGGCCATTAGCAGCATTTATTTTGTGTTATTCCCATTCATTCATGAAGAGGGGGAGCAGGGACAGAAAGACAGCAGTCCAGTATCAGCTAAGGAGTCAGATGTGAGTCTGAGTTTGTTCACTGGAGATTGTGCACTCCCCAGTGAATCCTGATGCTTATTGAGCTCATACTGTGTGACAGTGGGAAAGCACTGTGTGCTGGATGTGACTGTACCTCATATCAACTAGAAGGTGCCGTGAACATCCAGAATGGATGGTGGAGTGATTAACAGACATGCAGAATTTATTATTGATCTGTCTATTACATCTTCAAAGATGCTTTTGTGACTCTTGCTTGAAGTTCAGTTAGCTCACAATATATGTCTTTCCAAGATTTAAGCACAATTCAGTATTGTGCTTAATTCAGTATTATGTAAGATACTTTTGGAACAGAGTGATAAATTGTTACTTTTTTGCATTTTCTCTTGTTTTAACAGGTACAAGGTGTGATCTTACACTGTTTGTGTTACTCTAAAAACACCCCCTGCTCACCTTCTGTTAGACAGTTTAATCTGAACACATTTTAAAATATAAAATGTATTTGCTAATGTGTATTTGATTCAGTCGTTTAAAGCTCTCACCATGATTTTTCTGAAGTTGCAATACTTGGTATTTGTTTATTCAAGGAAAGGCAAAGTCTATGGAAGGAGCTAATGTCTATTATACAAACAAGTGCAGCTGTAATAAGAGCCCTTCTACTCTGGAACAAAAGCAGCAACATTTAAGGCAGTATGAATTCAAAATCAGAAAAGTACTTTCAGCATATGTGGGCCTGTGATAAACTTCTTTCTCAAGCTGCCAGAGTATCAGGGAACCTTACACATTTTCAAAAAACAGTGTGATAGTTAAATATGAGAAGCAGAAGAAAAAGCCACATAAAGAACCTTGGAACTTAGTCTGCCCTTATTTGAGCTGTAAGACCAACTGTGACTTGTTATTCCTGCCAGATGCAGTAGATAGTGTAGATAGATTGTTGGTGGAGAGGTTGTTTTGGTGTGGATTAATAGATGCTTCTTATCAGAGCAGGCTGCAGAATAACTGCCTAGAGAAAGGTTGATGATAGACAGGCTGGTATACCAATACATAATAGTTTTGTTTTTTTTTTTTTTTTTCTTAAAACAGGGTTCTAGAACTGGTGCCAAGAGAGGTTGGTAGGATGAGGTTCCTGTTAGCAGTCTTAGTTGTTGGTGATTGATGGTCTGGGGAAATCAGCAGGCATTGCTCTAAGAGGTGAGCACAGTAGAAGACTTTGCTGAGAAGAGATGGCACAGTTAGGGGATCTGGGATGGGAACGAAAAAGCACAACAGCAAACAGCTCCAGCCAGGAGATGGAAACTGTAATGTTAGTCTTCTCCAGGACACAGAGTAGGTCACAGGAGCAGCGACCTCAGAGGCCACCAAAGAGCATGTGTTTGCCATTTTTGTGGTGTGTTCTGTGAGGGTTGTAATTACTAAGCTGATGAAAATTAAATATAGAGATGTCACTTCTTTGTATGAAGTATTACAGTTTCTACAGATAAAAATAGTTCCCAAACACTGAGTGAAGAATATGAATATGCATGCCTCTTAAAGTGTCAAAGAGACTATTGAATCAGGTAGTCTGTCCTACTGTGGGCTTTCAAGTTTTGAGCTCGTTATCTTAAATTTTAGAATTGCGGCACCTAGGAAATTAAACTTAACATTAAAGCCTTTAAGTCCTTTTAATGGCAGGAATAATAAGAATGAAATATGTCTAGATAACTCTGGCACTTACCCTGTTGAAGAAGAAGGTAATTTCTACCACTCCTTCTCTAACCTTAGTGGGGCACACATTGTCTAAGTGGGAAAAGGTATTCCCCAAACAGAGTATGTGAAAACTTTACAAGCTTGACCATGTGAGTAAGGCAAACCAGACAGACTTCTAGAAAAAAATCATGACTTCCTTCTCAGCAATACATCAGAGTGACAGTTTGCTAGTGTATTAGTGCGCCATCCCACAGTTTGGACAACTTCCTTTTTGACAAAACTGCGAACATGAGAAGAGCGATCTCCCAGCTTTCCTAGACTGCACCTGCTTTATCTGTGCAATTCATTTATCTGTGTATTCATTTGCCAGGGGTACAAGTACAGGGCTGTGGGCTAAGTGAGGGGGTGCTGTGGTGTGTGTTTGAACAGTCCTGGGGCATGGCAGCTGCCATGGATTAGCCCATGCTTTGGTACTCCTGCCAATGCCAGCCATTCCAGGCAACACATGCAGCATCAGCCAGCTCTGGAATCTCACTCCTGACTGGACCTTTAAGAAGGTATGATTTTCTAGCATCAGCTGTTACCCATCTTGTCCATAATAAATGGACTATATTTATATATGGGTATCTGTATCTACAAAGTTTAAATGTAGTAGAGGAGAGTCACAATCCAGCCCTTTATGTGGTACTTTTCTGAAACCAATTTCTGGTGCAGTTCTACGGAGTCATTCTTCTGCATCAGGCACTGTGGAGTATTCACAGGTATTGGTCATTTTGGTGTGGTTTTTCTGTAAGTTTCTAGAAACTTCTGAGAAGTAGATGTCATTGTAGGAACAGTTTGCACTTTTCACTTAGAAAACCATGCAACCTCCCCTAAATCACTGAAATCCCAAGCTTCTCAGGTTAATTTATCCTGCTTCTTCACCAGCAGCTAAAGAGATGTTTCAGTTCATCCTGATCCTGAGGTTATCCAAGCTACTTTTAAATGAGCTAATTCAGCGTTAGGAAGAAGGGCAATTTTATGGATGGTGAACTGTGAACTCCATGCTTCTGTAATTAGATGCTACCAGTAACTGAGTTAGCTCAAGAAAGTTACACAAAACATGGAAGTCTGCATGCTGGTGTGTATAATGAGTTCCTCAAAGAGCGTAGAGATCTGGACTTTCAGTAAAGCATTTTCCCCTAGTGCACTATGCTGAACACCTAGATAGACATTTTGAATTCCTTCATTCTTTGCTGCTCTTTAAGTTCATTTTTCTGTGGATATGTAACTTTAAGAAATCAGACTATCTGTGCATGTGAATTTGAACAGGAAAATCTGTTTCTCTTAAGTTGCCAATTTTAAAATTTCTAAAACTACTGACTTCACTGAATAATTTCAGCAGAAGCTGGTAGAAGTACATAACCCCTAAAAAACCCTCCAAATTTATGTATGCAGAAAAGGCTTGTGAAAATAGGTGGTCAGGTAAAAAAGGAAAATTCTAAAAATGTGCCAGTGGAGAAGTAGGTATTGAGAAATGTCAAACAATCTATCCATACAGATTCCTTTTATGTCCTGCCTTGGGAATGGATTCCGTTGGAAATTTTGTTTTCTGAAATGCCAAAATTTATGAATGACAAGACTTCAGGAAAACAGACACAGTTAATTTTGTTGTGTATTGAAAAATGTGGGAGGTTTGTAATACCTTTGAGATCTGTGGGATTTAAAATCCCTTATTGGTATATTTAGACTTGTATAGTATTTGTTATTTCAGCATTTAAAAGCAAAATTTCACTGAACACTAAATGCATTAGTTTCAAGTTTTAAACTTTGATAATTATATTTATGTACGAAGGTTAGAACATCTTCCTCTTCATCAGTGTCTGAATAATGGCCTGATCAAAGGGAGAAACTGGTTCCAATAAATGGTGGTAGATCAGGCTATGGATAAGTTTATGGTTGTATGACCAGATATTTAGGAATACCCGAAAGACTATGTAAGAATATAGACATTATATATTTAAATAATGTCTACAAGCTCTCTTTTTGAAGATGAGTGATGCTGTAGTTATGCTTTTGGGAAATAATACTATGTTGTTACATCCAAAAATTGGAAGCATTTCTATAAACTATTTTAAAGCTCATTGCATACAATTTATGTATTGGTATGAAGTCAAGATCTAGTGAATATAAGTATTTGAAAAAGCATAACTGCCAAGGAAGGAGAAATACAAGTCTGAAAATATAAACCTGTGGCTGAAATTCCAGAAGGAAGAATGCAGATGCGCTATTATAAAGACACAAGTTGTAGCAGACAATGGTATGTCTGTCAAAAGAAATTTATTAAGTGGCTCCATCTCTGTTGCCTGAAGTGCTTACTGACACAAAGTGGGGACCAAATTGGACCTATTCTGTGTTAGGTGTTAATATGGCTCTTTGTGGAAATAGCATCAAATAAAGTCTATGACAAGGCTTCAAGTTCTATTTGCCTAATTTGTTTATATGTAATAACGTAGATCTTCAGACATGCTGAGAAAAAACAGAAAAATCCCAAACCCACAACAGGCAAGATATTTCCTCTCCTACTGTGATTAGCAAGTTTGGAGTAGGAAAGGGCTTGGCACCTTTAAATTCTGAAATAAGTAAATGATTACTTGAGGTGTTCTGCTAAAGAAAGAGAAAAATTCTGTTCGTTTTAGAGACAAACAAATATAAAATATATTTATGGCAATAATGAAGATAATTTTATACATTTTGGCTTTCTTTAGCTTAGCTTAGTTACAGGGTGTAATTTTGATTTGCCTAATGTGCTATAGGAAGGTGAAATTTCTCAGTTGTCCCTGTCTGATCATAGTTCTAAACAATCCAGATTGTCTTATGATGAGGGAGCATGGAAACTGGAACTATAACTGAAAGGATGTCTTTAAATAGTAAAACCTTAAACTTGTTTTAGGTTTTTTAGGCTTGCAATTATAAGGTCAGTAATAGCACACCTAAAGTCTTCCAGCCATATCCCACATCAGTGCTACAGTCAGTAATATATTTAGTAGTTCTTAATATTGATCAAAATTATTTATAATTTAAGAGTAATTGAAAGCTGCAGTTCTTCTTGACTACTAGTATTTGAGATTTTCTGCTGCTTAAAATACCTAAAGACTTTTTAAATTTTTAAGTGTTACTCAAAAAGTAAAACCAAATATTTCATTCCTCTGATTGATGTGAGTATTGCAGATAGGTAGGACACTTGGTTGTTAGTTGCAGCAAGTGAAGTTCTTGATTGGAACGATTCAGTGTTTAAATTTCTTTTAAATCCAGCTGGGAAATCTTTTAAAAGTTAAACTAATTTTAGACAACACCTCTGCTAAAGTAAAAATAGTCAAATCAAGTCAATCGACTCTAGTGTCAAATCCACACATTTAAATAACTTTACTAAAAAAGTAGTAGCAGAACTGGTAAGGAGGTATGCCTCTGAGTTTATGTATGCATATACACATTTAATCTGAAATAATATAAAAGCAATATTCTTCCTCTGAAATCACATTCCGTGCATCTAGGGATCTTCATACAATTTCCATAGAATCAGATGTTTTAAAACAAATCCTTTTCTCATAGCCTCTCAGTGTTAAAGGTTTTATTGAATTTCAGGTCTAGTATTACAGTAGAACACCTTTCATCATTGCCTATGTCACATTTAATGAGAGTTTCCTCAATAAAGTGAAATCTTACTTTTTCTTGAAAACTTTTTAATGTACCTAGATGAAGATAAATTTATTATGTTTGCTGGAAAAACCAAGTTTCATAGTGCCTTCTGATTAAATACGTTTATCATCCTAGAACAGATTTTGCTGGTCTGGCTTCTCTTCTGCCCTGTATGATACAGATATATGTCCAGATATATATGCTGCAAGCTTTAGAAAATCAACATGGAAAAAAAGATCTAATTTGGACTCCCCTAACCTCCTCAAGATGTTTATTTTGATTAGTTTGTTATGTGTTGAGATTTTTAGGTGGCCAGAATTTTCCTTTGTTGTCTAAAGGTTACACAAAGGTATCTGCAAATGCCACGTGAGGTAGGCAGGCAAAAGAAACAATGATTACAGTAACAAAAGTTTGATTTAGGGTAGCAACTATCAAAATTTCCAGGGGAAGAGTATGAGTAAGGAAAAAAGATGTAGCTAAATTATACCTATAGTACCTGTCAGAGGGAGTCATGTCTCAGAACTTGCTCATAATTGGGATCTATTAGAACAATAATTCTGCAGGAGGAAGGCATGCTGAACATTGGCCCAGAGGACTCTGCTGTAGTGTACCAATGTGTACTTACAGATGACAGCTTAGTAAAGGCACCTAAATATTTGGTTTATTTAAGTGGCCAGCTCTTACTGTATTTAAAATGAAAATATTGCTTCTTCACTGGACTTGAAACTGTCTAGGGACCAGAAAAATGTTAACCCAAAAAGAAGTTTGGCTGCTTGCTTACTTTTTTTATTGCGCTTTTCTCTTCTGTATGTTCCAATACAGTGCACAATGTCTTACCTGAATTATGGTGATTGACTTTCATCACTGAATTCGTGCAGGTGGACCATCCTGCCAACCCTGAAGTCTTTGAATTTATGATATTACAGATGATGATTTTCCACAATCACTGTTGAATCTTGATGTAACAGAATAAATCAAGCTGTTTCCTAACTCAAAATATTACACAAAGTTTGAGACTTTCCTTCTGATGTATCATAGAATTGACCAGATTCTTAGAATCTCTCGGTAGTTTTGTTGCAAATGGATGTTATTTGCTTTGGACTGGATATTAAATGCCTGTGTCTTCATGCCCTGGAAGGAACAGTTGCAGCAAAATAGAAAACAGTGATGACTGAAAATAGCAATGGAATTGGAAAATGTTCACTTTACTAAATGTCCAAAAATCCATAGAAGAATATGAGTCACACTGATTAAAAAGTGACTCTACAGGGATGCAAATGCTATTATGAATAATAAGTGTATGTAAAGAACAGATGAAAGAAGACTTTAATGGTGTAAATCAAAACCTGGAAATTGCACAGAACTGATAAGGGAAGGACAGAAGGTGACATATACTGTCAGCAGAAATAAGAAAAATAAGAGGATTAAATATATGAAGAACAAAATAAATCCTGGCAATTTTATCACTATGTTTCTGGATGGCAGTAGTGGAATTGATCACATGAATGCAGGAATGGCAGCGATGGTCAATAAATATTGAATATTGAAATACATTGAATAAGTATTTGGTGAAGAGGGGGAAGGAACTCGATGATGTAATATGCTTTGCTTTCCTGCAGTAATTAAGGAGATTAAGTAACAGCTACTAAACTAGAAATCCTTAAATCAGCAGGTCCCAATAACTTCTTTATTACAACGTGGCAGAACTGCTCTCTCTGGCAGTTTGACAATTAAGCCTTTTTTCCAGTCACTTCATAGTTTTTCATCTTTTCATGCACTATTGCAGATACTGACTAAGCTCTCAGCAGTTCTCTAGACATTATACATAACCCATTTAAATATCTCCTATTAGGGGTACAACATAATTCCTTCATATGTTGTTTAGCACATCTCATACTGAGCTGTAAAATTCACATTTCTCCTCATCTATCACATTTTCTTTGAGCTACAAAATTTCATGAGAGTAGTCTTTGCATCTGGTGTATAAAAATGTGCAAATGTATTTTCTTTTTCTATTCACTATGTTTAATTGTACTCCAGATTTTGCTGAGATCTTTACTAAGAATGATATCTGTCTTTATCTCAAAGTGAAATGAGGTAGATATCTTGTCCATCTGGCTTTATGATCTACTAACACGCCCAGTAAGATGAGAGTTTGTAGTAATTGTGCTGACCCTATTCATACTCCAAGGTAAAAGACAAGATCTGTTGGCAAGGGAATAAGGTTTTGTGTATCAGTATCATTGCTGCTGTGATTTTTATCCTTCATACTCTCTACACAGAATTTTGAGGATTGTTATTTTTTTCTCCCTAGCATGTCGCTAGTAGTATGTAACAATGATATTAAGACATCTAGAACAATATTTGAAATCACTATGCTGCTGGTTTGGGACTCTTCCTGGCAAGTATCAGACACTAAAGTCTGCTCTTCAGATAAGCTCTCTTCAGCCTACTGTATTAAACCAAGTATAACATGTCATATTGACCTGTCAAAATTAGAAGGACGAATGCTTGGCTGTGAGATCCCGGAAAATGTTAAAAAAACCTTGAAGAAATACCATTTGGCATTTACTAATAATAGAAACTATTCTTAACACAAGTCTGTCTTGAATACTGTGAATATCTGGCAAGAAAGTTTTTACAAAATTTATGGAAAAAGGTGAGTAGATGTGGAAATAAAAATCAAAGTAATACCTCAAACCAAATATGGCCAAGACCAAAAGCTCTGAAGGGAACCATAGCAAAACGATTTGTGTAGGTCTTGTGCAATTGTATTTCTGCCTGCTGGACTCACCGAAAACTGGATTCAGCAGCTTCTACTTTTGCTCTTATAAATATTTCACATGGAAAGTGGTTTTCTTCCTTTTTTTTTCTCCCTTTCTCTAGCCCTCCCTCAACCCCTGCTGTACCATTTTCTTAAGTGTTGTTTCCTCCAAAAGGAAGTTTAAGTCTTTTTTCTTCCAGACCTCTGACTACTTGCTACTGTTTAAATATCCATGGAACTTACATATGATCTCTCTCCTGCTGGGGTGATAAATCAGAATCAGATGATGAATTCTGTATGACTGCAGCCTAAACTGTAGACTTGTAGTCAGTGAGAGGCATGGTACTTTTTAGGGCCAGGATGAAAAATCTGAAATCATAGTCACATATCTGTTATTAATATCTACTGCATGTTACTAAGTGCTGCTGAGTTTAGATATCACGGTACTTGTTTTGGAGGAGGGAAGGAAGGTAAATGATCCACAAGCTCTATCTTACATCACTTTAGACAACCCTTACTTACTGTGCTTCTCTAGCTTTCAATGTTTTGAAAGGTATACAATTTTTTGATAGTGTTTAATCACTGGCTTCTTCTCTCACCCATTCATTTACTATGGTTTATGGCTGTCATCAAGAGGAAGAGGATACTCTGACAGAATTAATGAAGAGAAAATCAATAACAAATTCTAAAGGTGTAAAATAGAAGTACCAGAGCTAGAACTGAGATAAACTCATTTGGGAAATAATGTAGAATGTAGGTAAGTTAGATACATGCTAAATCAATATATTTCCATAATTTAAAATTTCTTTTTTCAAAAATAATATTTTAATTCAAAAGAAATTAACTGTGGACAGTATTTGAGTGGAGGTCAGACTAGAGGATATTTACATTTAGTCTTATCCATGAAGATACTTCAGCATCTCTGTCTGTTATGTTATGGATGATGCTACTTACTACACTGTTTATATGAGCAGTTTCCTCCTCCTCGCAAGAGACACGTGTGTCTTTCTTATTTTCTGCATCCCACAAGACCTTAAGGCTCAACAAGTCCAAGTGCAGGGTGCTGCACCTGTAAGGACAGTCTCAAGCATGAGCTCAGACTGGGAGAAGGACTCACTGAGAGCAGCCGTGAGGAGAAGGATTTGGTTCTGGTGAATGCAAAGCTGGACATGACCTGGCAATGCATGCACACACCCCAGAATGCTCCCTCTGTGCTGGGCTGCTTCAAAAGAAGCATGGCTGGTGGTTTGAGGGAAGTGATCCTGCCTGTTACCCTGCTCTCATAGATTCTGCATCCAACCCTGGATTCCCAGAACAGGAAAATATGCAGCTCTTGGAATGGGTCCCAAGGAAGGCTGTGAATATGCACACTCAAAGGAGCTCAGGCTGAGAGAGATGGGGTTGTTTAGCCAGGAAAACATCTTGTTTTGTGTCTAATGAAATACCTGTTTGATTCACCTTTGTGTAGAATATTTTTGCCTTTCCCTGTTGTGTTTTTTTCTTTCAGTTACATAAAAATGTTTCTCAAAATAGTCCTTATTGTCTCTTGGATACTAGGTTTGCATTCTTGGTGGTATGCAGATGAAGAAATTTGCATTGCCCCCTTTTTAAATAGCAGCACTACAATGAGATCAGGAATTCTGCAAGTTTTTGGCAGTAGAATGAGAAAATACACGGGTAAATATATCCAGTTTGTTAATGCAAAACCTCTCCAGTATTTATTCATCTAGTGAATTCTTCTTCTTTTATAGAATGACTAGAGAAGGATTTTTGGCTTTTGTTTGCACTGCAGATCTGTTGTGCAAATGAGATCTGTCATGCACTCTGTATTAGTTCTGTGTTCATGATACCCACTCTTCTAGAAAACTTATTAGCAGGGAAGGCAAAAGAAACGATCACTAGAATATCAACCATGCTTTAAATTGAAAGTTTGGAGTGAGGTGCACAAGAATAAAGTTTTATCCGTGTTGTAAACTTTATTTTAAACATCTGGTGTCTTCCAAGGATAATGCAGAACCCACTTTTTCATTAAATTCTAGGGATGATGTTGAAGAGATCTAATACATCATAGTCCACCTGGTGTGAAGCAGTGTCACAGCTGCTTGGAAGGTAGATTCAGAAGCATTATTCAGATTTAGACAGCTCTAGGTTAGACTATTTTACATTTCTGAATTGGTGATATCTTGAAAAAAAATTTGTTTTTTTTCACCAGGCATATTATCTGGTAATATTTAGTAGAAGTGTGTTAACTATAGTTGACACTTTACTGCACATTTGCTCCCATGTTTTTGCTGGTTTAGAGCAAAGGAATGGCCTACAGGTCTTGTTGCCCTATGTGGTGCTGAGGATGAGTTTTAGATCCTACTGTGCTTGGGATTTCCACATACCCTGTGGAAATATTATATGAATATTATAACATAACCTGTAATATGTTATAGTTTTCCAACCAGAAGGGGTTGAACTCGTGAAAAACAGTGACTTATCTTTTTCTATGAATATGGGATTGGAGTGGTGAAAGCTATTGCTTCCACACTTCAGAGCAGGAGAGCTTACTGTTAGCAGGGATTTAGAGGGACTAATTATAGAGATAGAGTTTTAACCAAAGGACTTTGAGCTGTGAGTGCCTTCCCAAAGGCTTTCTTCTTCTCACTAAGGTAGTCTTTTTCTTTCTTGGTTTCATCTATTAATTTGTTAATTCATTCCATCTGGGTACTAGTAGCTGTGTGTGTAGCTGAACCTGTGAATGCATGGAGCTGTTCATCACCACTTGCACTTGAACCTTCAATGTATAACAGATTCAGTCTCTTTAACTTAAATTGCCTGGTCAGAGAACAGGTTCAAGGTTAGTGTGCTCCCTCATCCATCTTTTCATGTCCATATTGCTCTTAATAGTCTGCCTATAATTTATCTGTTGCCATTCTCAGTGAACTTGGAACACCTACACATCCCTTTTGTTCTTGCAGTGTATTATGTTGAGCCGTCTGTGGCAGAGTCATGCAGTAAGGGATGATTCTGTGGGGCAGACTACAAATAAACCACTACACACCTGGGTGCACACTAATCCTTCTTCTAAGGTCATCTCAAAATGGTTCTTGAATGCAGGATCACATCTGTAAACTGAGCACATGAACCAAATTTGACTTTGGTTGCAAAGGGTGAAACTGATCTTGATCTTTTCTGAGAGGGGCTGCAACCAAAAAATTACATTCAGAGAGCCTTTAGAGAGGTGATTAGGGTATGAAGACATACTCTTGGACACAGAGGAACTAACTCTGAGAGATTAAATATGCTTCATGGACTTTCTGTGAGGCTATGTGGGTGTGTTATCAGATCCACATTTATATGCAAGACTCTATGGCAACATAGGTAATTCTTTCAGCTGGATCTCAACTTTGTGGAAATGAGGATGTTGCTTCCTCCTTTCCCCATTTATCTCTGCTTTACTCACTGCAGTATGACCTACTTCTGAGCACTGAATCTTACTGTGACACCAGTTGATCCGGGCTATTAGAGGGTTACAGTTTTGGGGGAGGCATACGTCTGGAACAGCATTTGAAAGTGTTGTCTAAATGCACACTTGGAATTTTCCTCCATTTTTATGGCTTTGGATGCTCATGTGCATAGAGACAACCAAATAGTAATGCTATTGGATTTACCTGGTATTATTATTTTTGCCTTATTTTTTTTTAAATTTTAGAAATTTAAAAAATGTATTTTTCTGAAGTGAATAATCTGAGCTTTATTTGAGTAAAGCCTTTACAAACTCCATGTGAACAGAACCCAACATACACATAATAAGTTTGTCCCTACAGAGTGTAAGTAAGTTGGGGACACTTTTATGATATTAAGATTTCAACTTCTGAAAAGTCTGTGCTGAAGCAGCTTCTGGCAGGACCTGTGGACCCTGGAGCGAGAAGCCCACACTGGAGCAGGTTTGCTGGCAGGACCTGTGATCTCATGGGGGACCCACAGCAGAGCCCCTGCTCCTGAAGGACTGTGTGCTGTGGAAGGGACACATGCTGGGGCAGTTCCTGAAGTGTGGTCTGTGGGAAGGAGTCAAGCTGGAGAAATTCATGGAGGACTGCTGCCTGTGGGAGGGAGCCCTGCTTAAGCAGGGGAAGGACTCCTGACCCTGCTGAAGAAGAAATGGCAGACACAAGCCAGTCAGTGAGGAACTGTCTCTAAGTCCTATTTCCTGTCCTCTTACTGCCTGTGGGGAGGAGGTAGAGAATTGGGAATAAAGCCTGGGAAGAAGGGGGGAAAGGTGCTTTAAGATTTGGGGTTTCTTTCTCATTATCCTATGCTGATTTGATTGGTAATAAGTTACACTAATTTCCCCAAACCAAGTCTTTTATACTCATGCCAGTAATTGGTGAGTGATCTCTCACTGACACACACGGGTCTCCTTGATCCACAGGTCATTTCTCACATTTTCTCTCCCCTGACCAGTGAGAGAGATGCAAAGGCTTTGGTGTGTATCTGGTGTCCAGCAAGGGTCTGTCACAACCACTCTGTGAGCTGATTTCTGTGCTGGGGTGTACTCACATCATTTGGTAATATCAAATGACAAAGAGCATCTGGAGAGTCAGATAGGGCTGCACACCTGATGTCTCCATGATGTGTTTCAGTGGTTTTGTGTTGGATTTTTCCTGTCTAGGTGCAGTGTAGTGAAACACCTTTAGCAGTTGGAGTGCATCAGGTATGCTGCAGGAAACTGTTTTTTGGATTTACTTTCATCTCAAACAAGTGTATGTGGTTTGAATATCCAGCTCACTTCATGATATAAATATAGACACTAAGTATAGTATAGAGAGTATAGAGTGTTAATTTCAAAAAGATAACTATGGATTTGAACAAAAAAGCTAATGCTTGTACAGCCTAGGACTGCCTAATCTACATTCCAGCAGGAATTCTCCAAAGCAATACCCTTTTCCTAAGAAAATTCTTTAGCAGCTGAAGCATGTTAAAGCAAATCTCAAATTAAAGCAAAATAACCCAAAATAAAGAGAAAGCATGAAAAGTACTGAGCCCAAACAATTTTGAGAAGTTATAAACAGGTGCAAAAAAAGGCTTAAAATTGAGAGAATTAGACACGCCTCTCTGTTTTGTTAACAGTGCCCTCAGAAAATGATGTCTGCTTTAATATTAAAATATTAAAAACACTTGTGGGTGTCTGGTACAATGGTTGGGTTGTTTTATCTGTTAAGCTCCTATTT
The DNA here is from genome assembly GCA_013186435.1 of Turdus rufiventris. Taxonomy (NCBI): domain Eukaryota; kingdom Metazoa; phylum Chordata; class Aves; order Passeriformes; family Turdidae; genus Turdus; species Turdus rufiventris. The sequence goes on along the minus strand of PYHW01010789.1, from coordinate 6,987,760 downwards.
AATGTGAGGAGTTCTGTAAAATCCTGGTTTAGATTGTAAAGCCAGTGAATGCCTGTGTGCTCCTAACCTGGCACAGTATTCATTGCCACTCAAGAGCAGGCTCTCAGGCAGACAATTTTTTGCTGTGCTATTGGAACCCCTTTTGTTTAGAACACTTTCAGCTCTGCCCAAGAGTGACACACTAAGAATGGCTAATTAGAAATTATGATTTTAGTGCCTTCTCTACTGCCACAAAGAAATTTTCAGGAAGCAATTTTTGGATGCCTGTTTCTTTATGTGAAGCACTAAAACCATGTTTTCTCTCCCATTATTACATCAAGTATTTATATATTTATTAGAAAATCCACAGTACATCACTTCATTGTTATGCTACTTATTTGTTAGATAAATAAAATTTGACTTTTAATGAAAAATCTTTTATGGATGTAAATAGAATTGATAATTTAAATTTTTTTAAAAGGAAATTAATATTTTAAACCTGACCTTCCTAGTCGCTACACCTAATTTGCCACTTACTCTGAAACTTTCATTCAGATGACAACAGGTAGGTTCTGATTTATCTCTGACAGGGATCTTGCCCACTCCCCATATTTTTATCTATGTACTGCAGCAGACCAGTGATACTCCTCAGGAATGCCAAGCTGATCCAAACAGCTTGCTTTATGCTTTCTCAAACTACTTATTTCTGTATCTTTCTTCAAACCTGCAGTCTCATACTGCAGTGGAGAACAAAGGACAGATGGTGCTGCATTTTACCCAGCCACAAAGTTCTTCCTCCTCACATTGCTCCCCTGCTTCTCTGTGCTCTGCTGTTCGAACCAGGCACGTTCAGCAGCACAATGCACAAGGCAAGGTAAATGTATGGCTTGATTTTGTAAGAGGAAGATTTTAATCTTTTTTTGACTTTGAACTAGGCAAAGTGCAGTGTTCATAAACTAGCAAACTGGGGAATTGTGTGTAGTGGTGTTTTTCGGAAGAGGTCATCCACAGCATGGCATCACTCTGTGCCATTTAGGTATAGAAGTGGTAGTTCTAAATTCCTTTAAGAGCTTGGTGGATGCCCCTGCCCAAATGCAGCACCACTATGGCCTTGCTGTAGATTTTGGATGCTGCCTCCATCCCTGAAAAATATATGCAATTATTTTTTTATTGTATGATTTATGTTTCCAGACAATATGTGTCACCAAAACCAGAGATACCTGGAACTACTGAGATGTATTTATATGGTTTTATTTATCTGCTAGCTAATAGAAACTATAGGTCTTAAGAAAATATCTCATCATGTTACAGCAAGTATAGTCCAGACCCCAGTGTGGGCAGTTTCCCATATGAGTCATATGAAAGATATGTTTCAGAAAAAGAAAGCACCTTATAGGGAAAAGGTCTCAGTAAGACTAGAAAATGAGCTGGATCATCTTTTCCATATTAATTTGCAGGATCAAGTTATCAATTTTTTAGTGCTTTTTGACTGCTGCCCTTGTGGGGTATCATTTTCTTTTTTCCCATTGGGATTACTACTAGACATATTGACACTTTCAAAGTGAAAATCAGATATATATGATATATATACACATAATCTTAAATTTTAACATGACTCTAGTAAGTAATATTTTTGAAAATATTTGTTTTGTGGTTTGTGGAAAATTACTGTAATTACTCTAAGGCTGGACTAAGAACCTTTTTATGCTAAGTTTATAATTGGAAGCCCCTACTCAGCTGATACTGGGGACAGCTAAATTTCCGTCATCAATAAAATTTTTTCTTAGATGCCTAATGCTATGCTGCTGAGCATACTCAGAGTTGTTGGTTCTGGACCCTACTAAACCCTGACTGGGATTCAGAGAACAGATGTTCTGCCTACATTTACTGGAGTGCATGAATTCTCCATGTACTCTATAATAAATACTGATATCAGCCCTAAAATTCTCACTTCTCTAGGTTTGTCATCAGTACTTAAACATTTCTGATTCCTTGCACATTTATTGGACAGTGATAGAGCACACTAAAATGCTGCACCAAAAAAGGGAAATAATGACTATTTGCCAGTAATCATGTTCTAAAATCTCAAGGGAACAAAAAAAAAAACCTTAAGAAAATGGTTATTTGTTAGTAAGAAAGTTATTAAAAAACTGCTTTAATTAGTTTGCCTTCAGAATTTCTTGCTGTGTTGTCTTGTGTGTTTCATCAGCTTTTCATAAGTTAGAGCCAACTCTCACTACGTACAAGTATTAAAGAAGTTTTAATGGTCTGGATAATTTTCAGAAGAAAATTAATTAAAGCAACCATTTTCCTGGTGGCTATCAATCTCATGGTTCTCCAAACCCAAGCTATACTTTCTTTCTCCCTTCCAGCATACTAATATGCTGCCAATTTACAGGAGAGTAATTGCATTTTCATGCCCATGGCTTTTCATGCATTCCATTTTAAAAAGCTGAATGGCTATTTTTATTGATAGGCAACTAGTTAGAGACATCTTAAAAAATCCCCCTGTTGACCTTTTATCATCCTTTTCCCAACTGTTGAACTGAAGAGCCACAGGAAGTGTACCTTCTAACAAGTTAAGTGTGGTGACATTGCTAGGCCTTTGAGTTTAATGGCCCTGAGTTTTAATTAAATGTCAAACAAATGCCACTGAATTTTGACAAAAAAACAGAGTGCTATTTGCAGAAAACCTTGGCATGCCACCTCTTTACCTCACTTGCTTTTCTCTCTGCAATACCAGCACACTACTGCTATGCTGTGATGTGCCACAGAATAATTCAAGAGTATCAAAAAGCAAAACAATTCTTTTTGTAGGGTGTTGTGCACCGTGATACCTCTTAGGCATCATAGGTGAGTTAGAAGCTGTTTAGCTTTGTATTACTTCATTAAAACTGATTTTTTTTCCCTTTATTTGTGGCATCAAGCATCATAAATCTTTGCTGTTGTATAATTGATCCCCTTTCAGGGAGATTTTAAATAGAGTTTCCACACTGAATGACATAGAGAGTCTCCTAAATAAAAGAATGGAATTGACTCCTATCTTAGCACGCTTTGAGCAGCTGTTTAGATCTTCACTTTTTCTTTGTGTTCACTTGTGTAATAATTTTTTTTTCTTTTTTTTTTTTTTTTTCTTCTCATATGGAATAATACTGTGTTGCTTTGGGCATCATCTGGAGGTGCTGTCCTTTAACTGTCTGGCTCAACAGGATTGCATTAGAACCATGACCAAATGGAAACCATATCAGCTTAGTAAAACAGTAAAACTTAAAAATTGCTTAGGGTCAGTTATGTCTCCCATGATCATTATGCTAATTTCTGAAGGCCAGTTAATGGATGTATTTGATTCCAGTATTTCACTGCTTGGCTAATCTTTACAAAATGAGATGCAGAGAAGGCAATTTTTGGCAGTAATTATTGAAAGGATGCTTCAGTTTTCAGTTGCTCTGGTATGGCGATATTAATTTTAGTGCATTTACTTCCAAATGATGCCAGTTTAATTAAGATTTATTTAATATTCTAATGGTATCTGAATTTCAAGTATCCTATCTCATTTGTACGTCTCTAAGCACATTAAAACAGATGAGCTTCCGCGTTCCCTAAATATAGGTTGAAAAGTCTAGCTTTCCAGGGCTTTTGCTATTAGAGGGCTATCTGGGATCCTCCTCTTCTCTCACAAATAAAGGGTACCATATTCACCTGTATCAACTCTGGGAATATTCCCTGCACTTAAATCTTTGAGTAGACAATGACAATATTGAAGGCCAAAAGATGGTTGCAGCAAGTAAATAAACTAAGTCCTAAATAGAAAATAGTTCAAAGGGAGAAAAAGGATATTTATGGAGAATTACAGAGTTGTATCTTCAGGGACTAGCAAAGACAATAAACAGTTTAGTTTTTAGATTGAGTTTCTATGACCTTAGGAAACACTTACTGTACTGTGACAAGGATCTCTGAGCTTCTTGAGTTCAACCAATCTAGTTTAGTCACACTTCTCAAAGGGATAGGGATCTTATCACCAGGAATTTCCAAACTTGTATCAGCAGATGGCTGTACAGAGGAGGGTCATACTCATATTTCATATTGCAGCCTTTCCTCTTTTCCTTGGAGATGCTGCTCCTTTCCCATCCACACAGCAGAGGCTGTGCAGGCTGGTTGGCTGGTTCCCTTTCCTGCTCACCCAAAGTCCTTCATGCAGTAATTCTGTTGACTTAATTTGGGGTTTGCTTTTTGGTGGGTTTCCTTTTTTTATCCATCTCCCTTTTTGGTCTGGAACTGTTCTGAAAAGACGGTTGGAGATTTTTGGCTTTTTTTTTTGTGGTGGTCCACAGAGACTGTAGTTGGGAGTACGGGCAAATGAAGACCATAACCTTGTTTCTACAAAGGGGAAAGATGAGTCCTAGTGAAAGGAAGCCCAAGATACAGATTTATGCTACAGAAACATTTCCCCAAGGCCACTTTTGCAATAGCCATTGTCTGAAAGGAGTGTTTTACAGTGCTAGAAGGTTGCACATCGTGCAGTACTGGAAGGTTGTATATTGTACAATACCAGAGAGTTGTACAGTTGCACAGTACTAGAAGGTTGTACATTGTACAGTACTAGAAGGCTTCATCTTCTGGCCTATACGTGCAGCCAGGTGGCTCTGCAGTGCTCTCTGGGATATGTGTTACAGGATAGGAAGAGTAGGAATTCTCCACTTGTTTTAATTTCTGTGAACAGGGCATATCTCGTGACTGAAAAGTTATATCTGAGTTAGCTTTAAAAAACAGAACCTAATTAACTTTGCAAAGAAGAGCTAATAAGCTGAATAAATGTGTGCATTACGTGCCTTGCTCTGGGACAGAAAACAAGTACCTTTAATATCATATTATTATTGAAAAAAACAACACCTTACTAAAACATTCCTCTGTCAGGTTTGAAGTACAGTTTCATAATTTTGGGCACTTTGAAGTGGAAAATGATCAAAAAAAGCAATTGTTTCAAAGGCCCAGAGGAGAACTGGATCTGCATTCTGCAGTTGCTCTACTTCAGAGTGCATGAGTCCTGGGGAGAGGGACATGAGCCAGCTCACACCAGCTGGCCTACAGCCAGCCCTCTGCTGCTGCTGACACTATACAAACAGTGTGAGCAGACATGGGCTGCTTTCCCCTGCATGAATTAATCCCAGAGGAACGCACAGTACTGATTAGGTATGAATTTACTACGCTTTGGAAAGCATTGAATACCATATTTATAAATATGAGTGTGTATAGGCATACACGGGATTTAGAGAGATGCTCAGGTGGCTGTGCAGAGCACTTTCCCCAGTGGTACTCTTTCCTTTAATAGGTGGAACAAGCTTAAAATATAACTCACATTTTCAACAAGCTTTTCAAAGGCTTGGTGTCTTGATTCCCATTATAATTCATTTACTGCAGAAGGGCTGATTTGGATAACTCATAACAAAACATATTGACATTTCAAGCCTTTTTCACCCGTTATTTGCAGTTTCTTGCCTTACTGAGTTTTATTGAAACTCTTACTTTTTTCTTTTGTTGAGCATCTGAAAATTACTGGACTGAAAAATGCACTATCTGTGCTGCCTGTAATTAGCTCGTAAATTATTCCAATTCCCAATGAAATATTTTTTACATGTGGGAAATAAATTTATTAAAAATTTAATAGAAGCTATGTAAGTACATTCCCCTTTGAAAAATCAGGAAGGGAATTATGGCATAAAAGCTTTGAAATATAATTTTCCCTTTTAAAATTAAGCCTAAACCATATATAATAAGTAACTACAGCCTGTTCATTGGACACAGTTTTCTACAGCTAATGTATTTAAAAGTTAGAATTGTTAGAAAATAAATGTGCAATGGAGGGCTGGAAAGAATGGTTCATTTGGTGAACTGCAAATATATGTATTTTTGCTACATTCTGCTTCAATTTAGCTCTCTCTGAGTTAATACAATATTGAGTATTGTTTCCCATTTCAGGGCCGGGGTTACAGGCTGGTCTCAGTTTGGTATCTAATGGCCAGCTTTGTGTTTACAAAATTACCACTGCATTTTGCCCTATTGTTAATAATGTTGGTGGAAAAATAGAAGGATAAAGCAATTGTAAATAGTCCTATAAGCCTGATATTCCTTCTGATTTAAGCCTGACAATGACTCTGAAATGTTGGCACTGTCAGTAGTAAATATGGGGGATTAACTGAAGCTTTTTCCCTTGGAAAACCAACATTAATTAACTGTGAGAGTAATGCTAGTATGGTGATAAAGTTTTTTAACTAAATAGAAGGAGCCAAATAATTCTGCGTAATATTTGTGAGATTAACCCTGAGACAAATCAAAATAATTCATCGTATTAAAAAAAACCCAACTCCCAAACTCCTGTTGTAGCTGAAGGCTAAATAACTTTAATTTAAGGACACTTGCTATAGAAACAAAATTTTAAGCAAGTTGTGTGCCTGAAACTGTAATCTGTAATTTTTTTATGACCACATTTTTCTTACATGTCTATGTTTACTCTTTATTGTTCCAAGATGTTATCTGCAAAACATCACTGGGAATAGAGATAAATGATAAGAAAGTCTTCAGTGAGATTTATAGCATTTTCATAGTGCCAGTAATCATAAATTGCACTGAAGTAAACAGCTAACTCTTGTCTGCACTGGTGTTACTACAAACATGGAGACTGTGCTACTTTATATAAATGCCTGCTTTGAAACCGATGGAAAGGCATTGGATGTGAGAAAGGATTGTGTTGCCCAGTGGTGCTTGGGCTGTAGTGAAGTGTTGCTTGGGAGGTCAATGCTCAGTGATGAGGATTGAGCTGGGTGCAAGATTACTGATGTCCTAGAGCCACGGTCCTTAGGCTGGGTCCTGAGGACTGAGCAGAATTTGGATCCTGACTTAAAATACCAGGGCTGAAGTTTCTCTCTAGCAATTATTTGTTATTGATGTCAGAGTAACACCTGGAACATTGCAAACTTAATATTAGACCCAATCTGGCTTGTCAGTGTATATGTAGGAGAACAAAGGGATGCATAGCCAGGAAAGATTTAAAAAAGTCCCTTGCACCTGGAATTGCAAACAAAAGGTGACATACGCAGAGGAATATTGTGCCTGCATTTCAGTGGTAGTTCACTGAAGCTGTAAGTGAAAGACTGCCATCAAACAAATCATTTTAAGCCTTGCCTTTGGCTTTATAGAACCTGTTTTTACTGCAGATTATTTTCAGAGTTATGATGCTAAATATAGGATTTTCTACCTTGAGAACCCTTTTGGAGTTTTCATTTGTTTTTTCTTAGAGGGTTTTGTTTGGGGGGTTGTTTAACTGATGAAAAATGTTGGGAATAAAATAGAAGTTTTTACAATTGTAAATATTTCATGACCTAGCAACAGCAGGTATTCCACAGTGTTTTCTGCAAGCTAGCCTCAAAAAACTTATAACTGCCCACCTCTTTGAGGGTGTTTTCATCTTCATGTTGAATACTAATTTGCCCTTCTTTAACTACCTCAAAGCACTTGAATTGAATGAATTTTTATTTTTCAACATCTGAAAAGCTTTCAGCATTTTTGTTGCCTTTCACTATATTTCATGATCCCCTTCTCTAAAAATAGAAAGATAAAGTCCCCAAATGACAATAAGCAGCAAGTCACTTGCAGAACTGTATGAATTGTAAATTGTTTGGAACATTAACCATTGATCAGACTTTTAAGTCAGCTATGTATTTTGTCACTGGCAGCCATTTTCACTTCAACACATGAATTGCATAATTTCTTATCTGAGATAATCTGCCAGGTTTCTACTTATTACCATATTGTATAGGTAGGATTGTGTCCTGCTTAAGATGCTACTTTGTCATGAAGACGGTTGAAGTTCAATCCTAAATTTGCCACATACAGCATGACCTGGACAGACCATTTAATTTTGATGCCTGTTAGTTTTCTTACTTCTGCATGTTCTCAAAGCACAGGTCAATTCCTCCTGTGTGCATGAATTTCCAGAGCAGAAAGGAATCCTTACCAAATATTTAGAGTACATGAGTGTAAATTCTGGCTTTGCTGATTTTAACTTTGCCATAGGTTCTTATGTACTCTATAGTAATATCTAAGAGCAAGATATTGTTTAATTTATACACACTGGTGCAGAAAGAAAATAAATTTAGTCTAAAAATGTTAGCTTAAACTTTACAACTTAAGAATAATAGAAAAAGAATTGCATCAGTTTTCAATCTTCTGGTGTTTTCAGAAGTGTTTATAATATTCATTAACCTATTTGAAGAAAAAAGAAAGTTATGGAGAAATGAAATAAGAATGATCAGAGAGGTTAAATGATTTCTGTCTGAGGATTAATTAAATAAGCTAGTGTGCCTCAGGCTCAGAGAGAAAGTATTGAGGTGATATGAAGGCTTATAAAATCTGGAGCAATTGGGAATGCTTGTTTTCTGTCTCTTTCCCTAATACAAACCCCTATTAGTATCCATTAAAACAAGCAGCTGGTAAGATTTAAAAAAAGAAAAAAAGGCAGCAAAAAAAGAACAAGCCACTATGCAGTTTCTGCTACATGGAGAGGTAATTATTTGCCAGCAGTGACTGTGGGTGCTATAATGTGGCATACATCTAAAAGTGCTTGGGCAGACTTGAGGAAGAAATGGCTATTAAGGTCTGTTTACAACAAGGATGCCTATTCTACTTTGAGGAATTCTTGTGCTACAGATCTTTAGAATTGAAAATTATTTAAAAAAATAATCACATTGTGTCTGGTGTATTGTCTCTGTGTGTATTATTGGTCAACTTCTTTTAGAGACATTTGTCCAATCTTTCAGTTTTTCAAATCATGCTTTCTTTCCATGTTGAAGCATGGAAACAAGGAACACAAATTGCATCTCTATATGTGGGAGGGAAAAAAAAAAGATTTTAAAAGTACTTTTGCTTCATTTGACTACTGACAAAATGTATGGGTATGTATACATATATATATATATATATATATATATATTCCAGAATATCTTAAAAGCTGACCACAGCTATTTGTGGCTTACACTTTTCTAACAGGCATTGGGCACTTTAGGTGTGTAAACATAGAGGCTAATTGGCTTTCTTTCAGAGCAGGTGTTAAAACAGCAATACTGATGGTCAGTATGAACACAGAATATATGGTGATGTTCAACAAGAGTTACTTTCACAATGTATTGGGAATTTTCTTTATGGCATATTAGATTTAGAGGGATATTCAATCTGGCATCAGTCAGTCACTCTGAAAATGCTAACCATTATATTAATGCAGCAATATATTATTTCTGGGTTAACATATTATTATGAGGAAAACAGTGGCTTTTTGCAGCAGCTGTCATCTTAGGTTCTGTGAAATTTTATAAAATCAAAAATAAACTATTTTGATGTAAGGAAAGAATTCAAGCTGCCAAAGCTCTGTCAGGTTTCACAAATAACATCTGATCTGTGTTGCTATCTCACCAGCAGGGTGAATTGGGGAACAAAAAACCCCATTACATGACAGGGTTAACCACCAAAATTCCAGAAAATTAAAAGAAGGGGAATGCTAACTGAGATCAATCAGACTGCAGGTGATGCTCAGTGCAGCTGAAACAGCCTTGTGTTTGATGGGCAAAATTACCACTCTGGAGTGGCCTTTCTGGCTTTGAGGGTTTGGCTTCCTTCATCAAGTACTCCTTCATAAAGGGAAGGACCTTCTGTGCTAGGAAGTGCAATTTATCAGCAACAAAATAATGACGGCTTTTGTACCTGCAGGATGATATTAGGCAGGAAGTGTAGTAATCTATTCTGCTTTTTTCCTTATTATTTACTTGGAAAAAATAAAAGAAAAAAATTTTCTGCCTTTATGATCTAGTCATTTCAGTCAGCTTGAGATATAAGGTTTCGAGTGCTGGCTATGCATAAAGAAAAGGAAGGTTCTGTGAAGATAAGTTTCTCTTACCAGTATAAACCCAGTATTTTATATACCCATTGTGGATGCCTGCTGTTTTTAATGTTATGGTAAATCACAGCAGATACAAGCTCTTACCCTTTGGAGTGTGGGTATTGATAAGTGCAAGCTGAGTGTTTGTTTCAACATGTATACAATGTAGGTTGGAAAATTTTGCCTTTTACCATGCTTTAATCTTCAATCATTGCAAAGAGAAGACAAAAAAAGGTAACATTTCAAAATATATATCTGATAATAAACCAATGAAAGAATGTATTGAATCCCATAAAAATCTGTACATATATCTTAAATGTGTCTTTGTCACTTTAGAAAATGGCCTTTAATCTTTCTTTTAATAAGAATTTTTGTTCTCAGTTGTAATTTTTTTCCTTTCACATATTCCTTATTTATTCAATTATTATTTTCTGGCAGAATAGCCCATGACTATGAGCTGATGCTTATGTAAGACTTGACACTCAAAAGTGTCTCTGACTGAGTCTCTGACACTCAAGATTTCTCTGATTTTATTTACTTACAGTGAGCAATACAAAATGAAAAAAAAAGAAGCCCTATGCAAAAAAGAAATCCTGAATTCATTTACGAGAGTTCCTTGGATATAATGCATCAGAGATGGATGCAGTCTGAAATGTCCCAGGGACTATGGGAGTTAGGACTTCTGGCAGTTGCACCAGTTCAATCTGAACCTAAATATTGTAATGGTTCCCTTCTAATAAAGCTTTTACTGTAATAGAATAATATTTCAAGACTACAATGATAGAAAAGTACCTTTAATATTGAACATGGTTGAGTCTGGCAGAAAAAACAAAAATCTTGAATCCAAAGAGGCATGTCTCATGTCTGCAGACTTCAGGAAAATCTACAGTAATTTCACGACCATAAGGCGCACCGGACTATAAGGCGCACCCGCCGACAGCCAGCAAAATTCACAACATGTAGATCAGATA
>PYHW01010789.1:6944378-6975606 GCA_013186435.1 Turdus rufiventris | reverse complement strand
ACCGGACTATAAGGCGCACTTCCGGGTTTGGGGAAAAATTTTAGTCAAAAGGGTGCGCCTTATAGTCGTGAAATTACTGTAATTTTCTCAAGGGATCTCCAGTTTTCCTCTGTATCTGCACATTTGCACAGTTTCCCCTGGGATCTGACATTATGACATCCTAAACTTCTGAGGGCTGAAAGCTGTCTCACACAAATGGGTTATTATGTCTGCTAGTATTAGAGATAGAAAACAGTCAAGAGAGAAACATCTGCAACTTATGATTCATTTTATTTTTTCCCCTGGGGCATGTCTTGGAGCAAAAGTGCTCCCGGTGGGAGAAGAGTATCAGATTGTAGCACATGTTTTGAAAGGTATATTCCTTATTCTGAGCACTCTCTTTTTCTGCCATATCTAGGAACTAAAATGTCTCAACAGTAGCTTCCAAGCAACTTCCTCTGGAACAAGACTTGCTGTAAAAGAAAATGTACTGGATGTTGTGTTGGATGCTGCAACAGCTGAAGCTGAGTTTGATACCCTTGGCATTCAGGGTGGCTGTAATTTCCTCCATTACTGAAGATGGATTTTGAATTCCTCATATCACCTCTTTGTAGCTCATCTAATTCTTTCCCAGAGGTGCATATGGCCAAATTAAGCTCCTCACTGAACTCAGTAGCAACAGCAGAATTTAGCATGATTAGGAACAAGTTTGCAAGAAGGGTCTGGGGGTGAGGCACAGAGGTATGTAAGACAGCTGGTGTGATGGACTGTGCTCCTGCAAAGGAAAGGTACTAAAAAATCAGGGTGGACAAACTTTATGATACTCACAGTTCAGTAGAAACATAGGCACTCACATAGTACAGATATAGCCTCTGAGGTTATGCTTGATTTATTTTTTTTACATCAATATATTCCCATTAAAATCTTCTCAAATTCTGTCAGTGGTTTGGTATTCAAATAATTTTAATAGATATTCTGTTAATTCTATGTAGGTTTTAAAAATCAAGATTCATGTGATAATAAATCAAATGTCTTGTAGAAAACTGCTATAACCAAAGAGGATATAAGCAATCAAATCCCTCCTAAAGGGACCTTACAATAAAGCTGTGGAGAGACTTTTCCTTTTACAGGGACATGTAGTGATAGGATGAGGGGCAATAGCTTCAAACTGAAAGAGTAGGTTTAGATTAGAAAGCAGGATGAAATTCTTTACTGTGAGGGCAGTGAGGCACTGCAACAGATAGCCCAGAGGGATTGTGGACTCCCCATTCCTGGAGATCTTTACAGCCAGATGTGATGGAGCTCTGAGTAACCCGGTTTAGAGAAAGGTGCCCCTGCACATGACAGGAGGGTTTGGAAACAGATGATCTTTAAGGTCCCTTCCAAACTAAACCTGTCTATAATTCTGTGGTTCTAAATAATGAATCAGTAATTCTTTTGTTCAATAATCCTTAAAAAAAGCCACCAATGTTTGATTTGATTTATTTCTATGAGACAAGGCTAACTGATGTTCATTGCTTCCTAATACTCTTATGCCTTTTAAGAATGGTGCTCCTGCAATTTTCTGGACCTGTCCCCATTTTCCAGGACTACTTAAAAGAAATATTAGTGGTATAAAAAATTCCTAGCTATAACAATTGCATCAATTGATGAGAAAATATCCAACACTATTGTGTTTTTCATTCTTTCTGTGAAATATATTTAAAATGCTTCCTACCAAGTACAGTTGCAGATAGCAATTTGTTTGTCCTGTCACTGACAGCCCATGAGCTGGATACAGACTCCTATTTTATTCCAAGAACAAAATATACCTAACTAATGAACACACTGTGGTTGTTCCTTAATTATTGAAACTGTTGCTATTTACTCCAAGGAGCTAACACATGACCAATATAGACTTTTCTGTTCTTATTCATTTTAAAAGTATCTTTTGATATTGTAGATTTACTTAGCATTGTCATTTCAATGATTTCAATTATATGCTCCTTTATTAGCCTCATGGGTTTATTTTTGTCTGTTTTGTTCACCATTGACTTGTTTTTCTGTTTCTCTCTGAAGTAAATTTTTTAAATTCTTTGTTGCCGCTGAGTCTGTTTCTGCTGAGCAAAACTGCTTGGCTGCAGTACATTTTTCTATTTGTTTGAAAGACATGATTTCACAGTTGTTCCTGGGATGGCTTCAGATAGTCCCCAGATTTTCTTAACATTTCCTTTTATAGGTTCCCTGAATATTATGCTGACAGTACATTTGAGCTAATGGGGACAAAATCAAATTCTGAAATACCAAGTTCCTCCATAAAATGTATTTATTCCTCTCAACAAAGCTCTAGTGTGAAACCCAGATTTTATTAGAAAATAGGCACATCATAAACTTAGGCACAGCTCTGGACATAAGTTAAGGAGTAGTGGAGCTGCTGTAGTTAATTCTTAGTTCAGTCACTTATGATGATGCTTAATTTTTAAGTGAGTGGCTTTCTTCAAGAAGTTTGTGTTTCAAAGCAATTTGTGTTTTTAGAAATCCTTTCATGGAATATAGTGATGCCTTTATACTGATAATCTGATTTTCTAATTTGAATAAGAGGGAATTACTGGTTTATAGGATTAGTTCTTGAGAGAATTTTACTCAGTGTTGTAGAAATAGGAATACCTTTCCTTGACTATTCCTCATGGAAAGTGCATGGGGAACCAACATAATGCAAAAAGAAATCAATTACCTCTGTCTTATAAATTATTATTACGTTAAAATCATCTGCCTATTCTATAACATCTACTTAAATTAGATTATAGACCAATACCTTTTGCTTTTATGGATCCAGAAGCAGAATTCAGCAGTTTTCATGTTAAGTTGCACCGGGCACACCAGTTTTCTTGGTCCCTAGATACAAAATTGAAGTCAGGAATTAAAAAAAAGGCTTGGAAAAAAGAGGTAAAAAGTAAGTATGATAATGTAGTCTTAGATACAATATACTGTATGTCAAGATCATCAAGGACATAGAATATAAATGAAACAGTAATATATATTAAAAAGATAGAAGCCCCAAATGTTACAGATTAAAGAAGGTGGGGCCATTCTCCTGCTGGAGTTTTCTATCACTATTTCCCAATGAACAATCAGTTTAATTTTGATGGTTATGTTATAGGCTGTCTCTCCCCCTGCTGAAAAGACATTAAGCTGGGAGAGCTGTATATGGAAGTCATTTCCATGCTTGAAGGGAAATGTTAGAATGGGGAAGAGCTGGGCTTGTCAGAAGATTATCTGAAATATTCCTTCACAAAATAATAACTTTGGGCTTTTTATGTTCAGAAATTTTTTTCCTTCTCAGAGAGTGCAGAAGGGCTGTGTGCTGTTCATACTCCCTGACCTAGTGAGGGACTAGCGAGGAAGTTTTGAGTCCTGTTTCTGTACAGACTCCACTTTTAGGCAATGTTCAACCACACCTTCTTTTTTCCTTTCTTCTAATTCTTCTTTTACTTCCACAGCCTCTTTTTCATCTTGAAGAATTAGTAGTAGAAATTCCTTATTCCAAAAATTAATTTCGTACTCCATTTTGGAGTTGGTGAAGCAATGAGCTTTAAACTGTGTCCTAATTCTCAGAGAAGCCTTGTCCCTTGCAGCTGATAGCATAACTTCCCTCATGATGTTAGGATTTGGTAGGCATTTTCCAAGTGCAGGGAATATTCCTAGTTTAGAATAAATACCAAGACTTTTAGGTTAGCCTGGGAAAATAGTAAAAACTAGCTTAGTGAGTTAGAGTGGTGTGTTGATCTTTTCCAACCACATGACAGCAATAAGAGTGCAGGCAGTAGGAAATAATGAAAGCTATGAAAGCTCCTCCTTGAGAAAGTGTTGCCACCAGGGTAAACAGGGATGCAGTATTCTCCAAGTTGTAACATTCCATCTCTGTGCTAAAGACCATCATGTTACAAGCCTGTTCCTTTCAAGTTTAGAGCTCTTGTCTGGGTTTGCCTCCTATCCATTGTACCAGTGAATTTTGGGAAGCATTTGGCATCATCGTGCACTATATTAAAGCTTTATGCTCTGTTGTCCCATATACCCTGACTCTCTGGATTCACAAGTAGCTGCAGAACATGAATGTCTTTTTTGTCTTTTGCTGTGGCATTTGTAGCCACACAAGGAACAGAACTTAATGGTATCATGACTTTTTTTACAAAGCTGCTCACCTTTCCATGTTAATGCCTTTGGCTCTCTGATTTGCTCTCTTGTCAGTCCATCATAGACAGCTACATTTTTCCAATTACACTTTACTTTTCTTTTTTTTTTTTTTTTTGTGCAAATTCATATTTTGGCCCTTTAGTTGTGCATCCCAAAATTTCAATGTGCTTATTATACAGTAGCAAGAGGAAAAGTAGAAAAGACTGGTATCTGCAGATTTAACTAAGTGCGCAAAAAGCATGGATTCCCTATTAAACTTCCTAAATAGCTGACATTATTAGCAAAGGTTTTGCTGGGAATTTGCCTGATGTCAGTGCTATACCCTGGTTCTGACACCTCACCCAGTGTAGTGATGTAATTGTTATGTTTTCAGCCAAGTCCATCCTGTGTCATCTGCTGGCTGTTTTTAGTTTGAAGATACAGTTTTGTGTTTTCTACTGTGCAGTACAAAGCTATCTCAGCATTCTGGTTGCTTTGCAATATATGGTAACATTTCAATGCTAACATAAAATAGAGCAAGCAGACAAAACAAAAATGTTCTCATCATCTTTGATGAACACTATACTTGTTTTCTTTTTGCAAATAATGAATTTGAAATTTTGCTGGGCAGGGAAATTCAATACTTACTTTCATCCTATGATTATCAAAATGAGATAATACTCAGAAAACATGAAAACCTTTGTAATTTCTTACATAATAAATTACTCTTGCCCTATAGCACTGCAGTGTGCTGCATAGCATTTCATTCATCTTTGTGATGATAAGCTGCTTGACAGATGAGAAATCAAGAAAGTGGTGAGAAAAGCACCTGTCTGCTTCACTTTGATTCTTACTTAGCATAAAACTTGTTTGCAGCCTTGGGTTTTGGCACCCAGACATGTTACAGCTGCAAATTCTCAGGAAAACCAATCAGCCACTAAAGCTCCCTTAGTGGCATTGCTTCACAGCCTTGGCCGACTGCTGGAAAGCTGGAGAGTGAACATGGAGAGGCTGGGATGGGACTTAAAAGTTTCAGGAACTCATAGACAGAGATGTCATGGATTATTTAGAGTCATAGAGTTCTCATAAATATCTGTTATTAAGACTAGAGCAATTTGTAGGGGACAGGATGTCTGTGGGATTTTTTTCTCATAATATGAATTTTAATCATTATTCCAGGGACAAACTGGAGAAGAGAAAGTCCTTCCAGTATTCAACTTGTATTTCTGGCTGAGGTGGTTCTTTACCCCATGAGACCAGAAATTTAATATTTTGAGGCTTTTGCTGAGCAACCGAGCAAAATAACTCTGCTACCAAAACAATTCTATTCACTTCCTGCTTCTCCCATCACAGAATAACAAAATCTGGATTATATGAAGCTGTGTAACTAAGATGTCATTCTCTGTAATAAATCCTGAATGGGTTTCTGATTCTTTGCTGAGAATGACCTATTTCTTACTCAAAAAGTCCTGTCTGCAAGAATGCCCCATAAACAAATGAACTTATGTTACACAGGAATAGACATCTTGTACAGCCTGGGTTTATTTTTAAAGCTGGAAGAGTAACATAATATAAATAGTCTTTATTCTTTTCAATTCTCATCTTCCTTGTTCAAAATGAAACAACTGGCATTAAGCTGAGTCAGGAAGAAGCAGATAAGAACTGAGATATCACTGCCTTTCGATGAGGTGACAGAAGAACAAGTTTCTGGGAGCAATGCAGAGCAAGCTAAATTACAAGGCTGTTACAGTGCACAGTAGTGAGGATAAATTGCCTGTTGGATTAGTTTATTTATAAGAACACAATATCTGTTATCTACGTCTCTTACCCTTCATGCAAAGAAATAAACAGTTTTGTTCTAGTTAGGTGCTTAATTCAGGAAGGAAGCCAAAATACAAATCTGTAATAGGCTAAAGGAGAAGACTTCATCAGTTTCTGCTTTAATTACATGACATTTTTTTCGCTGTATGGCATTTCTGAGTAAGGATTTTTACTGGGTCCTACTGCAATGTCTGTGGAATGATCTGATAATTCCTGCTTCTATCAGACTTTGTTTAAGATATAGATATGGAATTATTTTTTGGCAAAATTTAATGTTTGAAGCAGACACATCAGTAGTGTTACTAAATTGTGGAAAAATTAAAGAGGCCTCTAAATTTTAAATGTCTCAATTACCCTAAAGTTAGTAACCCTAATGACTGTTCACATATTCCTGTATTTACGAATGGTCATTATTCTGTGCAGGACTAGGGCCTGTTTTTGTTCTTGTATTCAGTTTATTTAGTGTTTAATTGCATTATGAAATAAATTAATGTTTTAGTCACCAGTAAGGCTTTTGTTTCTTACCTGAGGTAATTGTTGCTGCATAGAGCTGACAATTTTTACAAGAACAAGAAAAAAACAAATCTATTTTAAGCACATATAAGAAGAGAAAAAGTCTGTAATATTTTCTGAACATTAGAGCATTCTGAACATTTTCTGAAAAATCTCTCTCAAACAAATTGGTTATGCTGGTTGATATTTACCATAGTGTTATATTTTTCCATATATGCACCTGGATGTTGTCAAGCAACAGGTGACTCAGATAGGGTTTTGGGTTTTTAAATCCCCATCTGTGTATCTCAGTTTCATCTTTTCAGCTTGCTTACAGTCTAACATGGTGCTGCATAAACACTAAAGAGTTTCGCTGTTAATTTTAACTCACTTTGCTTGTTTGAGACTTGTCTGAGGAAATTATATATTGGATGGTGTAGAGGGAGTTGGGGATTGCCGCAGATGAGGGGCTGGGCATGCTCTGGGAATGTGCCCTCACAGCCCAGGAGGCCAAGGGCAGCCTGGGCTGCATCCCAAGCAGTGTGGGCAGCAGGGGGAGAGAGGTCATTCTGTCCTTGTGGGACCCCACCTGCAGCACTGCTTCCAGCCCTGCATCCCAGGAACAGGGAAGGTTTGGAGCTGTTGGTGCAAGAGCAGAGAAGGCCTGGAAGATCCTCATCTGGAACACTTCTCCAACAAAGACAGGATGAGACAACACTAGGGTTCAGTCTAGAAAAGAGAATGTTTTGGGGAGACCCCACTGAGGTCTTCCATTGCCAAGAGAGGGATGATCAAAACATGGAGGAGAACCTTTTCTATGGGCCAAGAGTGATAGACAAGGGGAATGGTTTTAAACTGAAAGAAGGCAGATTTGGATCAGATATTAAGAAGAAATTATTTTCTCAGATGGTAGTGAAACACTGGAACAGGTTGTCCAGTAAAGTGGTGGATGCTCCTTACCTGGAAGTGTTCAAGGCCAGGTTGGATGAGGATTTGAGCACCCTGGTCTAGTGCAAAGTCTCCCTGTCCACAGCAGGGGATTTGAACTAGGTGATCTTTAAATCACTTCCAACCCAACCCATTCTATGATTCCGTGATACTCACTGAGTGTCTATAATAAACTCTTTTCTGCAGAAAGAACTGTACATACAAAAACTGTGAATTCTAAAATCCTACATTGTCAGAATCATACATTGTGACTGAATATTTTCCAAAGCTCTGTAACCAATAACAGATTTTAGTGTCTGTGTGCTGCACAGCCTGTGAATATGGAATAAAAGGGATTGAAAAATATGCCAGATTCAGGTGTGAAGTTGAGCTATTATCCCTGAAAAAATCAAAGTATTTGAGAGACCAAGTATCATGTGCAAGACACATAAGCAATGTAACATAATGGCTCAGTAATCATGGGAAATAGTTTTAAAATGTAAAAAAAAGATTGTAAATGTGAAATGTAAGGAATAGTCTTGTAGTGAGACAAAGAATGGGTTTTGTACGTTTGTATAATGGGCAATATGATTTCTCCAAAAAGCAGAATAAATTGGAAAGAACACCACCACCCTCAGGCCCCAAGTTAATAGGTAAAGCTGATACAAATTTGATTTGCTGGAATGGCACACAGAAAGATCTACCTTTCAATCTAATTGATGAGAAAATTATATTCTCCTGATATGATATTAGAATTGTATCATTTTGGAACATGTACTATGGAATAAACTGTTAATAGAATAAGGCGGGTAAGGCACAACATCATATTCCCTCTTCTTGGGAAGGAAGTGAAAGAAGGAAATTAATAGAAATATTGTAAAGGGATAATTGCATATAATTTTAATTTGGACCTGTTATTTAAAAGGGATTTCTCATATGATCTCTTTTTTGAGCTTATAATTCAGCTTTTATCTCTCAAGATTTAAAAAAAAAATAGGGTATGTGAGTCATAGCTCATTTTGTGAATATAAGATTTCCACAAATCATTTTGCTGTAAAATTTTTTGCTTTAGGTTGCTACTGGATTAGTGATGAATGACTGGCTGGTTTAGAGTGGCTGTGTTGGAAATATCTAGGCTGCCTACTCTTTCTGCAAGCTTCAGAGATCAAAACTCCTGTAAGCTCCTTGACATATGACTAGCTTTTAGTATGAAAAAAATCCATGTCAGATGTTCAGATATGGTTTCAAATTCCAATTCCAGATTTTAGGAGAAGATAAAATGCAGATAGTATTAAAGTAAGCCTACAGATACTGAAAAGTGTATATACTAATGTAATTAAGGATTTTTTCCCTAACTGGCTCTAGTTAAGGATGACATGCCTCAGACTTCAGTAAGTCACAATGGAAGGTTCAAAATCAGTTTTTGCACTTGCTTATGTCTGCAGAATTTTGAATCAGTTGACTAACTTGTAAACACAAGGTAAAATGGGATAAGATTTCTTTTTGCCATAAAAAACCAGATATTTAAGTTTATTAGATTAGTCATTAGGGCAAGTCATTCTACTATCCAATAGTTTTTATTTTGTGCTTAGAAGTATCTTTCTGCTTTGAAAGTGCTTTCCAGTACTTTGCTGGAAGAGAACTGATTACCTTGTCTGACTTGGCTTGCATCCAAATGTCTAGGTTCAATTTGATACCTGGCGTCAGTCTGGTATTCTGGCTCAGGTATCCAGTGACCCATAGGAATGGAGCACTGGATTGGTGTTTAAGGTGGGGCAGTCTGAATGCAGATGCTGTTGGCAGCATGAAAGTATGAATCTTGTGTGGAACTGAGAACTCCAGAGACAGTAAAAGAATTTTGGCTACTTCAGCCATACTCCAAATTCTTATGTAGTGTCCTTACAGTTTCTTATACAGGCTTCTGCAACTTCTCAGGAAATTGAAGACCTTTCATGTCCAGCAGGTTACTTCTGACAAAAAGTTGGAGAGCTTAAGAAGTGCACAGCACTAATTTGCTCATTTGGCTAAGAAATTGCATGCCTTGAACTACTTTTTGGTATGTCAATTCAGCAGCCAGAGCTCTAAAATCATGAGACTCATATTTCTCTTCCTCAGAGATTTACAGAATGTTCTTGGTTGGCAAGGCATGAGAGAACATCCCTTCCCTTGACTGAGCCCTGTTTCCATATATAACTGTCAACCCCATTTTTTGTGAAATAATTCATATTGTATGAAAAATGAGAGTTATTGAAGTTGACCAGGTTTTTAGGTTGACTTTGGACATCTAAAGTGTTTGTATTCTCAAAGGTCTGTGTTGCCTCCCAAATAATTATACATTTTGATATGGTGGGTGTGAAGTCTGTATATGCCTAGGATTAAAATCTCATGGAATGACTGGCACCCTGAATTCACCCTGACATGAGGGCAGTGCAGACTCAGCTGTAGTGAGGTGTTGTCAGCATGGTTCCAAGTGTTTAGATACTACATATTGACTTATTATGAAGTAAAATGTTTGATCTGTCTCAAATCCTGGATTTCATTAAGTTTGGGACCACATCTTCATTAGGGCTTATAACCAATCATCTTTTTATTGCTATTTATGTATTTATATTATTTATATTTATATTTATATTCATATTCATATTTTTATTTTTATTTTTATTTTTATTTTTATTTTTATTTTTATTTTTATTTTTATTATTTATATTAAAATATATATTGTATTTATATAAAAATACAGTTTACAATAATTTAATTATTTAGCTGATTTAAAGATCAAACTTTATTTTTGTTGTATTTTCATCTTATCTTAAAAGCTGTGTTGTTTCTTTTAAGTAAAATATTTAAAAATTATTCAGATTTGAAGTTTTGTTTATCTCTTCTTTTTCCACATTAGAATAATTTTTATAAAACTGATAAATAGGATTTAGTATTTCAGTAACTGGGAAGAATAGAATGAATATGTATTGCCTATTCAAAATGCCTAACCAGCTTTTTATAATTGCCTTTGGTTTTCATTACATAAGCTTTTTGATATAATAAAAAGTTAGGCTTTGTGAATACTAAACAGTCGTGCATGAGCTTGTTTCACTTCATTGTGGTTAAAGTTTGTATTTATATTGAATTCTGAATGTGTGAGTCCTGAGTGTACTCCAAGGTTACCCAGCATTTGGGAATAGATCTGTGAATTTCTACCTTCCTTGTTGTTCTAAGTTTTCCTGCATTATTTCCTTTTGTACTGATCAATTACAGTGGGAACATCTTATTTAGGTGAGGTATCAAGAAGGGAGTAAATTTCTGTCAGGGTAAATTACTGCTTCCACCATAACATTCTCTTTGATTGATTTACATTGATATATTTCTGATTCATTAAGTTACTTTTCTAAATTATAAACCAATTTGGGAAAGTCTTTTGACTTGAAGGAATTGTATCAAAGACTTTATCAGTATTGTAATACCTGTCCATTAGCAGCCTTTAAGCAGAATTTAACATGTTGAGGTTGCAGTATATACAGGCTGCTATTAAAGTGTCCAAAAATAAATCAGTAGAACTAGGAGTAAATGTAGCATGTTCTTAAAACCTGATTGCCTTGCATATTAATGAATTATGCCTTAATGGTCTACCAAAAAGGAAAAGACGCTATGATTTGCAGTAAAGGTATGAAATGTAATTAGTAACAAAAACATTCCCCATTCCACAGCTCTTCGGAAGATTTTGGTCATTTTCCAACTGTGTAAAATCATTTTCAGATGAGACAAATTAGGAATTCTGAATATTGCTATGAAGAACAAGAGAAGGTAATGTTCTGTCTTAAGCAACTGGTCTTCTGAATTTACCCAATTTGTTTTTTTGAAAAGATATACTGTAATGCACCCTTTTTTAAGGCTAAGTCAGAGCTATGGTGTCAGAAAATGTTTCTGTTTTCTTCTATTTCATAAGCCTACGTGAATCATTAGGAGCAAATTTTATACTCCTAATATTCTTTCAAATAATGTCTTCTGAAGGTTTATTGTATTCACTTCTCAGGGAGTTAAGATGAAGACTGTAATCTTAAACATTTCTGAACTACTGCTCTTTTTTTGAAGACAAAAAAAAGGGTTTATTATAATTGAAATTAATGGAACCTAAGAAAAATTCTGTAATCATAAAATAACAATAGGAATTTTTGAAACACTATTATATCAAATAGACCAATAGACTTCTCTGCTTAATGAACTTAAGGATATGAATAGCAGTAATGATGTCTCTGAAGTTAAAAGCACTATACAAACTGCCTGGGAAAAATCTGGTAATAGTATAGGTGCCATTATATCTTATTGCAAATGGTGATGCTAGTTCCTCTTTTTGACATTTGCATTCATTACATTTACAGTCAACTATCTCTCCAAAATAATTGCCTGCTAAATCATGGATAAATCTTCCTGAGGGCTGGGTTGGTTTTGTTTTTTTCTTTTATTTTTAACAGGTAAAGTCGTTCCGTGTTGGAAATTAATGCAAAAGTGTTTTTTTTTTCTTCCTGATTGTACACATATGCCTTGAATAAAGCATTTCAACGAAAACATAAGGACAGATTGCTCTTTAAACACTTCTAAAGATTGACTTTAAGGAAGCAGGAAGAGTAGCAACAGTTAGCAATCTCTCTGCAAAATTTGCTTCACTTTAGAGTTTCCATGTGAAGGTGGGTATTGCCTGGACTCTGTACAAAGTCAACTACATCTGCTATGGGGTCTGAGGCAGCTGCTGAGCTGCTTTGTTAGCTGCATTGCTCTTTTTCTCTAGTTCTCTGTGTAGCTAGAACTGTTGAGAATTTGGGGGTTTGTGCAGGTTCCTTAATGCATAGTTCATCAATAAAAATTCGACACCATCTCAGTCTGCAATGTCTTTCCAGTTACGTTTGTACAAGTACAGCCAAACCAGAATGTACTAAAGCCTTCACTCAGCCTTATCATTCTGACTTCAGCATTTTTCTTTTGCCTTCAGGCAGTCCATTATCCATGGACATTATCTGTGTGGATCTTATACTCCCAATATCTAGTGAAGTAAAAAAGAATAGCAATAATTTGTGCTTGACAGGTCTCTTCTCTATTTCTATATAGAGGGCACTAATTCTAGTTTAAGTTTTTTAACAAGAGTTCATTCTCAGGGCTTAACATAGTTATTGCAGACTGTATTGCAAAAACCTGTAGTTTGTAAACTTTACTCCTTTGAAGATTTTAGATTTATTATACTGCAATCACTATATTTTAGCAGACCTTGTGAGCTGATTACCACAAGTACTATTCCAGCAAAATGCTGTGAAACATGTTCTCAGTGAAAATTATGGCAACACTTACTGTGGGGTATAATGTGTGGGCATCTCTTTAAACAGACTGTAATGAAATGTGGATTTTGGGAGCTGCCCATGCTTTATGGGGATGATCTTGGCCTGTGAGATCACTAGTCACACCAAAAATTTCATGAGAGAATGCTTTTTGGTTGCATGAGATTCTTATCTTGGATGAGTACAAAATTTGCAAAAGGTCACGATTCATTCTGATACCAAGGGAACAGGGAAAAGTGACATAAATTTTTGCTTTTTGCAATGTTTTCTGTGGCAAGAAGTCAGCCAAAAAATCCAGTGCACAGCACAGTGAGAAGAGATTTATTCATTATTTGATAATCACAGGTTTTGGCAATGCATTACAGTAGTCTCATGCTTCTGGGCTTATGCTGATCATTCAGAAAAGTATGAAAATAATTACTTTTTCTTCCTTGAAGCTTAGAAAAATGTTGCCAAACTGATTTTCAAAACTCCCATAAATTCTGGGAGAGAACACTAGGACATTTGGAAGACTGCCAGCAAATTAAATAAAAGCACAAATTCCTGGTACACAAACCACATAATCAAAGATTAATTTACAGTGCTGCAGCTTTTCTGAACTTGCTTGCACATCCTTAAAACTTAGTTGCTGACAATTTTAGGTGAAACTAAGCTAGAAATACAGAGCTTAAAATCTCATCTAAGAATTATTTGGAGATTTAACCTGATTCTTTTTCCCTCCAGTAAAAGGAAGGAAAGCACAGGTAAAATCAACAGGACATTTTGGATGTTGTTAATTCAGACCCAGATAGTGTGTCCTGGCTCTAGGAGCTGATAAGGAGTCTTGACATTCAGCAGCGATCTTCATATTTGGTATAGTGAAAACCAATCATATATTTTATGAAGTGCTGTTTGTCATTTTTTTCTTTTTAATAAAATTCCTTTAGAAACAACATACTAAGTGTACACTGAGGGAGAATAATACCAGACACACATCCAAGGAGGTAAGCAGGCATTGAGATCAAATATAAACTTGCAAATACACTGTGCTTCCAAATAAATTCATATAGTGAGGTTGAAAGATTCTTGTATTGTTCTTCAGCAGAAGTTGAAACAATCGAGGCTGGATTAATGATTTAGAAATAAGGATTAAAGAGAAAAATTAAAGAAAGAAAAGTAATAAAACTAGCAATCCATACTAAATTAGAAAGTTTACTTTTTAGGCAGTCAACTACACAAGTAGCTGTAATCTAAAGCACGAAGGGAAGAGGGGAAGCACCAACTCTAGCAATCCGTTGACTTCAAGATAAATAAATCAGCTGCTTCATTCACTTCCAATCTTATTGTACTAGACTTATACATTTCTTTCCCTCTTTTCTCAATTGAGCCTGGATAGTGAAGCTGATCTGTCAGTGAACCTGTTGTTCCTCCTATCCCCAAGGTTTTGAGAGTTTAGAAGTCCTTATAATTTGTGAGTTTGTTGTCTTACAACCCTAGGGAATTTAGTGCTTGTCCAGCGGGCTTCCCCTCACATCCTGGAGCTCTTCGCACCCTGGAAAAAATGCAGAACTTTTCAAAAGTGGCAAGCACTCAAGTTAGGAAAGTCTCTCTGTGATTACAAGTTTCTTTCAATGGTGATTAAAGCCCCTGAAATAGCACTCCACTATTACAAGAACTAAATAAGTATCTAAATATGCCTATTTTCTTCTTGAGTTACTTCCCTTCTTCCATAGTCTTCTGACTATGGAAGCTGATCTTTGTCTTTTGTTTTTGTGTTTTGTTTTGCACAGCAGTGTGTTCATCTACCTGCTGTTCATTTGTTTATATCATCCAGCTGAATGCTGTGTCATTTGCCTCCTGATGTGCTGCTTGCTCTCAGGCCAAAGAGCACAGAGTCTCTAGAAAGTGGACATTCTCCATTTGGCAGGGGCATCCAAACAGATGGAGTTCCCTTTGATTTCTTCTGTAGTGCAGGACTCTGAAATCAATTTTTTCTTTGGATCATTTTGGATTTGATGGGGTCTTGGAAGCTAACATTAACTGCTGGTAGCAACTGACTGTGTTTTCCTGCCTTTGATGGTCCAGAGCAGGACTGAGAACTCTAAAGAATTATTCTCTGGCAAAATGTTCAGCAGATCAGAGTGTGCAACATTTGAATTTAGGAATTTCTCAGGACTTGGTAATTTAGTGCAATAGGCACAATCTGTTTTTGCCTTGATGTCTATTTGAGATCTGGACTCCATCTGTGTTAGAATATTATCACAACGTAAGCAGAAGCTTTTGTACCAGAGGGAATATATACATTGCATAAGAAAGGCAAACAGAAGTTCAGTGACTTGCTCAAAGTATCACAGAGCTATGAAGCCCTACCCTAACTGTAAGTTAGTTCTGCTATTGATTCATTGGGGTTAGATATTCACTCCATGTACTCACATCTTAGTTCAGTGGCCCTCAATGTCATACAGCCAGATCCATCAATGGCAACCTGCCTGGAATGAAATGCAGCAGCTGTTTAACACTACTCAGTTTAACTCTGCATGTGGTTCATATTAGAAAGAAAGAGAAGTCCCAGCCAACTGAAACTGGAGGGAAAAATTTAGCAAAAAAAAAGTAATTATCTAAATTAGAACTCTGGCCAGGATTACTATACAAAGGCTGTCAAGGGGATCGTGACAAACAGAACCAGTCACAGCCTTGGTTTCACATTTACACTGTGCCATTGCTTCTGATCTCACCCAAATCCTTTCTACTTTTATTTTCTTTCAACCTTGCAAAATATTCTAATTTTACAAAGACTGGTGTAATTGAAAGCTTCCATTGCAAATTGCTTCCTCAAACTGGGCAGGCATCCTCTGGTGTTACCATAACATCCTGTGAAACAGAACAAGTACTGAAAACTGATTTTCTGGGGGATAAATGTCTTCTAGCTGCCTCTAGAAAAATGCTCGTGCTGTCTTCTCAGTAAGTCATTACTCATGGGTGATGGATTCATTGCTCCAGGCTATTTTTTTTTTTTTATATTTATGTTCCTTTTCTGAGGGGTTTTTTTCCCCTTAAGTAACGCGTTTTAAAATCACCATCTTGCTTCTAAAGTTGATGGCAATGAAACTAAAAATTCTTCTAAAGAAATGCTGTTTAAGAGAGCATGGGTCTAGGAAGATTTATTTGTGAAATGGACGATGGGGGACAATGGCCATGGAGCCTCATCTTTTCCTTTTGTGTTTCCCTACCATTAGAATTAGAATTCTGAATTTGTTATTAGCAGAAGCCATGCAATATTCTGTTAAGAGCAATCCATATGAAAGACTGTATTTCTCCTGCAAGGATTAAACATCAGTCAAAAAATAATAAAAAAAATATTTCCTATGTTAAGAAGGATTGACTGGTAAGTAGAATGATAGTACACTAATTTTTAGTATTAGCAATTTGGCTACATCTGTTCACCCAATACTATTTTTCTTTTCTGTTACAGAAGACAGTATATACTGAAGACAAGATATCTATTTCTTACTCTGTTTAACTGTTATAGAATTCACTTTCAACATCCTCTATTGACCTTCTTAGCCAGATGCCTCTTGAATGACGTCTTGCTTGATACTCATGGAACTTATTCCATGTCTGAAAATTCATGTAGTCATTTATACTCATCACAGATTTTGTTGTTGTCTTGGCCTTTTGTGTGTGTGGGGTGGGGGGAATTAAGCCAATATGTTCACTGATTCTGTACTTTTAAAAAAGATGAGGTTAAGGCTGCTTTACTCTGCCTTCAAAGAGCAGAGTACAGTAAGAGTGCACTATTGTTGTGTGTATGGGAAACAAAGAAAATGTAACAAAATTGTTACAGAACAAATATATTTAAATTTCAGTGTTATAACTATTTGCAGGGAAAATATCTAGCTGAAAATTCAGGAGCAAAGCTGAATTTATGAAAAATTAGCATGCAAATAGATGAGTAAGTAAAAGAACATTTGAGAATAGGCTTTCTGGACTCTTCCTCTCCCCAAACTTGATATGTGCTCTTATGCAGTGTGCTCTCCTCTTGTGATTCTGCCTCACAGCATTTGTCTGCCTGTAATTACCTGCCCAACTTTATCTGATGTTCTCTTTAAAGACCTCTTCTATGTGTACCAAGGACTCTGGTATTAACTGATAGTTGTCATGGTGTTGCCTTGTGTTGAAATGAGACCTTTTTACACCTTAACTAAAAATTAGTACAAAAGAGTTAGGTCAAAGATTTCAGACCTCCAACTGTTGCAAATATTTTTTTATATTAAAAATAAAATAGAACACAGATGATACTGGTTTAATCACTCACATACTGCCTGAGTGTCCCTCATCCTATTTTGCAAAGTTGTTTAATTTCCTTTTCCATTTAGCAAGGCCCTTCTATCATAAAAATACAATTAGCTTTATCTGTGTGGTTAGTTTTTATTCAGCTGATCTTGGTATGATTAGAAATTCTGTCCAGACTTTCAGCAAGAAGTCTGACTGAGCAGAGCACTTTTGATCTGCACTGAATTATTCCTCCATCATCTTTGTGAACACCTGCAATCACTGACTTGTTATGCAGAGGCCAGTTTTCAGTCATTGGTGACCTATAATAGACATGACCCAGTAACCAAGAAGGGAAAGTTTTACCCAATTAAATTTTCCCTGAGTCATCCAGTCTCTTTAAAATGAAGAATCTAAATAATAGATTGCATGAAGATAGATAACATTCTCAGCATCCACTTTGTTTCAGTCTTCAACACAAAGGGAGAAGAGAAAGAGTATGGGAGTCAGCTAAGTGAGATAAATGGGAATGAGGGTCTGGGAATATGAGGAAATAGAGTTAATAAGCAGCAAGTAAAAGAATGCTTCAATAATTTAAAGTATCTATAAATCAGTGAGGACCCAGTGACATTTAACCAACAGTTCATGAGGAACAGCAGCAAGAACTGTCATGATATGTCAGCTGAATGGTGGATTGAGAGAGTACAAGTGAGCCATCAAGCAGGAGTGAAGTAAATAGCAACTGTAATGCAAAAAAAATTCAATGTGCATGAGGCAGAATGATCCCCAAATTATAAGCCACTTCTTTCACATTAAGAAGTAATATATTTTCCTTATGTATGAAACATCAGTTACTATAAAAGGTATAGAAACTGTCTCTAAACATCTCTTAGTACAGCCTAAACATTTTCTTATGCATACCCTCAAGCTTTTGTTGTAATTGTTGGTATGTTTTCTTCCTGAAGAAGTGACAAATACGTTCATGTAACTTTTTAGTATCACTTCTGTGTGTACCAAATTGCATTGTTGTTCTTAATCTCCCTCTAGTTTCCTGCTAGAAGGTCCATATCTGCATTCTCACAAGGAAAAGCTTTGGACAAATTCCCATTTGGTTTGTTGAATGGTTCCCTTCTCTGGGGAAGATATCCACCACTGAGTGAGTTTGCTTCTCTCTGAAGAACAAGACTCTGAAGACAGTAAAACTGAAAACTGAGGAGAGAATTTCAGAAAGACAGGCTGTTGACTTAAATACAGGTTACTGGCTGGATATATGATAAATGTTGTTTTTGCACAGTTCAGCTGTAAAGAACTTCATTTCTCAGCATTAGCTGTCCTGTTAAGAAGAAAACACAGCATTTCTGATGTAGTAGAGAGTGACATATGACTAAGAAAAATATATGAAGTTGTGAAGTAGCTGAAAAATTTGACCCATAGTTTAAGTGTATAAGGCTTTTAATGTGGTAGTGGTTTTTTAGCAATCCTAGCACGTCATGCCTGGTACAGATGAACTGAATGGAGAAACTGGAGTTGGATTTCTCCCTGATATGAAAAATAAAGTAGAACCAAATACATATGGGTCTGTCGTCTCTAGAAGTCTTTCCTCTTTTAACTGGAAACAGCCTCAGTGTCATACAGCAGAAAGTTAACTGCACAGTGCTGCAGCACTACAGCATGAGGTTCTGGGAAGAGTTTAATAGAATAGTGTCTTAATTCTGTGAATTTATTCTAAAATAAGAAATTGAAGTAAACTTGTGATGTTAGCTAATTATATATAAAATACTTATCTCATAACAGGATAAAAAATATTGTTCTGGAAATAAGATGGAAATCCACAGTGCCATTTTAGAGATTTATTAAAGAAGCATTAAACATGAAAAATTTCATAAGATTAGAGCTATATGTCTCTAGATTCTACTAATTGTAATCATGATACTTATGATATACGTTCATGATATTGACATTCTGAATTATGTAGTTGTGGCAGGACTATAATAGAAAGAAAGGTGAGTATACTTAATTTCCAAATGATCTAGTATGCTTTAGTTCAAATTGCTTGGGCCTTAAATAGCTAAATCTCCTTTTAAATTTTTAAATTTTAAAAATTTATATCTTTGAACCTGAAAGGAAGAATTTATTTTGGAACTTAACCACTCTGTGAAGACATAGAGGACAAAATGGACTTAGACTGGAGCCAGACAAAGAAACAGAATGGGACATAATGGAATTAGTTCTATGCTGCACTGAATTGAGAGATATTAGTGTGCACATTCAAAATTAAGGTGGGTTCCAATACATTGCTGAATTTGATCGTGATATATAACCTGAGGTGCTGAACTATGTGCAAAGTGTTATCAGTAGGAAACACTTGTGCTTGGGACAATGGTCTGCTAACCCCAGACTGTGGCCAATAAACTTGTAGTTTCATGGTAGTAAGTAGGAATAGACTCCCTGATGTCACTTTTAGGAAAACATTTTAAAAGTCATTACTTTTTTCAAATTAAATATCTTCTTTCAGATAAATCCATCAATTTCTAATACATAAATGTTAGCTGCATTTCTCTAATGAAACAAAGTCTCAGTCAATTTCTCTCTTTTCTCAAAGTGCATTAAAATTCTTATTTAAACCTTTCGGCACATGATTCATAATTACTTCAGTTTCAGGAGTATCCCTTCTGTACCTTGCCTAGAATTACAATGAAACCTTTGGAATTTTTTATATTAAGAAAAAATTACTTTTTTTTCCTATGTTTCAAGTGCATTAAATTTTGAATCATTTATTGCAGTTGCTTTTACAAATTAAGCACAGCTTCCATTATTTAATTTCTCAGACAAGGCAAATGATTGTAGTATTATTTCATTCTAGGGATAGTATTTCCCCTAATAAATTTCTCCTATTTGGTCTTTTGATTACAAGTGGAAAATTAGAGAGGGATAAATTTTTCTTTATTTCTTTATTCATATTTGCTATTGGGCAAAAGAATCTTTAAACCTTTTGTATTTGTGATTCACAATTTAACAGTGCAATGAACTGTGTAACAGTTAAAATTCCTATTTTCCTTAAACAGTCAATATGTAATAATGAGCACTGAATTACAAGTGGAAATATGAAGACCTGCAAACCTCCATCTGGTAGGTGACTTCTTTATTGCTTACAGATACAAAAAAAAGATGAAAAAGATGGGGGTGGGGCAGGGGAAGACCACTTTTAGAGACTGTTAGTAAACTCCAAAGTTTACTCCTCATCTACTTTCACATGGAATTTACAACACAGCTGTGGCTTTCTGCCTCTGACTTCTTGCTGCCTGAACAGCAACAGTTTAATATATCCACAGAAGTGGCTTTGACATGGTTCTTGTGTTTGCCAGTCTTTGACTGCTCTTAAAATTTCTATGTCCTGGATAGTATTTTCTCCAACACTGAAACAAATAGAGCATATTTGTAACCTTGAATTAATCATTAATTGAAGCTTCTACCAAGATGGGAAAATGTTATTCCGTGCTGATAGTCTTGTGGCACGGAACTGACAGCAAAATTATTTTGCCCAGTTGTGGGCTGCAGCTATCCAGGTAATCTTAAAAACATGTCAAAGACAGACCATCTTCATTGGGCTGGACTGAATTTCACCAGTGTCACATCCAAGTCAGATTACCCTGTACTCCTCACTTCACCTCTTACCATAGGTACATTTTATTTCAGGGAGAATATATGTACTTAGAAATTTCACAGCTGCATCTGCAATACTCGTGTTGATAGAAACACTGCTTAACATCAAATAAGGTTTAGGATTTAAAAAAAAAAAAAAATTTAAAATCTGCAGGTCTGAGGATGCAAAATGTTATTGCACATCATTCTGCTTCTATTTCCCGGTTCCTCACTGGGAGAGTCTGCTTTAGTTCATCTATTTCCTTAATTGTGCTCCTTGCTGGGATTTAGTCTCACTGAAATAGGAATTTGCATGCTGTGGACCTAATGACTGTACTGAGTCCTGTATGTGCATGTTCCAGGACTGGAATGCTCTTTCTCTCCCGAGTGATCCACCACTCTTACTGTTGACCTTGTACTTTGGCTCTGCTCTCAGAGCTGACCAGCTCTCCAGTCTGAGAAAAGGATGTGCAGAAGGATGTGCCCTAGCTCAGACTCAAGATTCTACTAAAAGGCAATACAATGCATCAGGGTTGGTTTTGGAGCTGAAGCCTCGAGACAAGCCTGGCTAGGCAGGAGACAGGTTAAATAAATCTTTACAATTCCTTTTGCAATTTGGACATAAATAGCCAGAAGAAGGATTAGAAAATCTACATGTGATCTCTTCAGAAGTGCTTATACACAGAAAAGAGCTGATGGTGGAATAATGATTTTGAGTATTTGTAAGGAGAGAGCACTCACTTTCATCTTGACTGTCACCTCACTACTGGACGGAATAAGGGCATTACTTCATGTAGATAAAGACTTATTATTTGAATCTTTGGTTTCATCTTGGATTCAGTTTGATTCTCCTCTGACATGCACCCTTCAGCAATTCTAGTATATTTTTATTCTCCCAAATCTTTCATTTTTAAGAATTATTTTTCCAGGTGGATATACTTCATCCATCATGTTAATTATTTATTGCTCTTTAAAAACAAGTGTATGCTTGAAGCTGGTCTCTCTGCAGAGAGCTGCAAAGGAAAGGGCTTGAACTGCAGCTCACAGTGTGAGACCAGCTTGGTGAATATTTGATTTGCTGAGGGAAATAAAGTGCTCTCTTAGATGTTTTAATTAGAGTCAGTATAGGCAAATGTGTCTGCATTTAAAGTTGCCCAGCAGATAAACCTGCATTTATCAAAAATTGATAATTCTTTTAACATTAATGGTAGGCTGCCATTAATGGTAGTGATTTGTTGCTCTTTCTGAATTTGTGAGAAATGAACTTCCAAAAGGAAGGATAGGAATTAATGTCTTTTTCATGCATGTTAAAGGTATCTTTCTTTCAGACACTTTTGGTCAGGTTGTGACAGGTGGTCATTGACACTGAACTAGGTACTCACAAAACCTCACACTCCCTACTGACAGTAGCTGCTTCTCAGCTAGCAAAGTGGCAGGGCTAAAAGAATAGATGTTTCTATGTCTACGACTGTAAATTTGGTTCCCAGGTCTGTAAGTACAGTGGAAACTCATAAATAAAATGTAAAAAGCACACAAGGACTTTGAACCCCTGCAAGATTTCTTGTTCAGGTAGAAAACTTTATTTAAAAATTCACATGAACAATTCAGACAATCCCCAAATCTCAGAATGAGATGCTGCACTTTAATGCACTTGAAATCCCTGAAAGGGCATTTTCTGTGGGATTTAGGCCATTGTAGTTCAGAAATCCAGTGCACCCTGGAACATTGTTATATATGATGAGTGTACGGTATTTAATCATATGAATGATTGGGACTGGAAGGGACCTCTGGTCCAATTCTCCTGCTCTAGCAGGGTGACTTAGAGCTGATCGCCCAGGACTACATCCAGATGTTTTTGAGTACCTCCAAGGAATAAGACTTAATAAATGTCCCATGGCAACTTGTGCCAATGCTCAGTCACTATCACAGTAAAAAAGTGTTACCTGATATTCAAATGGGACCACCTGCTTTCCAGGTTTTGCTCATTGCCTCTGGTCATCTGGCCTCCTGGACACCACTGAACAGAGCCTGGCTCTGTCCTCTTTGCAGATTCCATTTGTGTATTTGTACAAATTGCTGAGATCAGCCCCCAAATCCTTTTCTCCAGACTGGACTGTCCCAGCTCTCTCAGTCTTTCCTTGCAGGAGATATGCTCCAGTCCCTTCTTCATCTTTGCCACCCTTTGCTGGGCCTTCTCTGGCATCATAGGACCAAAGAAAATCTCAAGTAAGATGGCATCATCAAGTCCAAATCCCCACAGCTCCATCTTTCTCTTGTACTGGGGTTGTTTTTCTGCAGGTCCAGTACTTAGTAGTTTTCTATGTTGAATTTCCCACAGTCCGTGTAGTTCCATTTCTCCAGCCTGTTGAGGTCCCCCTGGATGATGGCTGAACCCCCTAGTGTATGAGCCAGTCCTGCCAGTTTTGCAAACACTCTGAGGATGTAGTTTTCTTTGTCATCCAGTTCATTAAGGAAGGTGTTTAAGAGGATCAGACTCATTATTGACCCCTGGGTTGTACTGCTAGTTAGTGGTCTCCAGCTAGAATTCATGCCACTGATCATCCTTTGGGCCCAGCCATTCGACCACTTTTCTGTCTGCCTCACTCAGTATGGGCTCATCTAGCTCATACCTCATCAACTTCTGTGTCAGGATACAACAGGAAACTGTGTCAAAAGCTTTACTGAAACTGATGTGGACAACGCCCACACTTCCATTATTTACCAAGCCAGCCATTGCAGTGAAAGATTATTGGGTTGGTAAAACATGAATGGGTGTTATTGCCTAGACAATTGCATTTCCAGCAACCAGAACAATCAGCAGCATGTATGAAATACAAGAAACTGTGACAGTAGGCTGAGACTAGATGTGACCTAGGACCTTCTCTTAATACATTAATGCCATTTCCCCCTATTAAGTCTTTTTCCTTTTTTCTTGATGTTGATACCATTTAGATCAAATCATCCCTTTCCTGAAAAAAAATAAAAAAGGAAAAAATTTATTTCTTCTCTCTGTGTTAAACATCCACTTATGCTGTAGGATACCAAAATTTTTCAATTTTTTAGCTAGATTATAACAGAGGGATTAAGCATCTATTTTCTTGAACCATTGTAGCTTTGGGGCCATGAAGGATTTAGGATCAGGCTCATTCAGCCCTTCTTGTTGGGGATATTCTGCTTTGGATAGGCAGTCAGCTGCTTACTGGCCTGAAGAGATAATACTGCTGCAGTTGGTGATAAGAGCAGTTGAGATACTTGGATACTCATCCCAATTCGAATAATATTTAAGGATTTTATACAAAGTAGAAAAGACTCAATAAAAGAGAGAAGATCTTGAAATGTTTATCAGAACAGGGATTAGGGTTTGAGTCTCTCTGGTGAATGCCCTCACAACCAGCCTACAGAATTCTTCTTTTGCTTTCTCTATTGCTCCCTGAGTACACACGTGTTTCCTACAAAACATAACAACTTCAGAGGCAAACCACGACAGAGCTTCCCTTCAGTCCACTGACACAGACCTAAGTACAGATTTCTGTCACAGATCAAGCAGAAAAGGAGTTAGTATGCTGGCCTCCTATGTGCCAAGTGAATGCTCAAATAATAAGATTTCTGGATGTGAAAGGAAGCATCTCTTTCTCTGATGCTTTGTGTGAGATTCTATGTGACTTGTCAGTACTCTACAGTCAGATTGCACCAGAAGTCAAGAAATGTCTTGGTTGTACATCCCATAGACCTGAGGAATTACTGAATCTTAGGTACTACTCAGCCAATGATAATATTGGGAAATTAAAAGTATTAAAGTATTAAAAGGGAAAGAAACAAATAGATTTTCAAAARTGAGACTTCATAAATGATGGTGTTTAGCAMCCAAAGTGGGTTTTGGGGCYTCATGCCCTGGCAAATTGTTCCTAACCAGACATTGTGACTGGTCTCTTCTTAAGAGTGTTARCACACTTTCATCTTTTATGGSAAAAAATAAAAAAGAAAGGAAATAAAGAGAGTTTTTTTTTTCCCTGTTAGTGACATTTAAATCATATTTCTAGGAGAACTTTTTTGTCAATTGCTCATTAAAAACTCCATCTAGAACACAGAGCCTTTCCTGCAGTTGCAACATTTCTCTTTTTTTCCAGGTTTCTAGCTAATCATTATTATTTCTGAAAAAGTGATAATCAGGAAGTATCTGGATAGGGATGTTTTTGAAAGAGTGGTAACACTGAGTAGAAAATGAAATGTCACGTTGAACCAGCTCTTTTTTATTTTTTTCCTTATTAAATAGATCTTCCTACAGTCACAATAGTCAAGATAACATTGATAACAAGAATCCTTATTAAAATTTGTTAAAAGCTCACAGTTAGCAGACAATTTTGTTGAAGGTTGCTGGGATGAAAGCACAAATCCTTCCCATTATCACCAAGCAAATTTACACAGAGAACTTATAAAGACGAAGAAAAAAAAGAAGGAAAAGGTAACAGAAAATAGCAGCATATTGATTGCTATGGTGTGCATAGCTATTCTTTAGCAGAGGGGCAGCCATCAGCAGCTTTAATTCATTCATACAGCAAACTCTTACATCTGTAGTTACAATTTCTCTTGCTTCTTATAATTTTGTAGCATTTATCTTTATTCATATCATCTTTAGTTAGATTACAAACTGTGTAGATCAGAGCCCATGTCCCATATGTGTCTGGAAGTATGCAATAGAATTTGTTACTGTGTAAATTGACTTCTCATAACCTTCAATGATGACGTGACAGAGTGGGTTGATGAGAGCAATGGATGTTGTCTACCTGGACTTTTGAGACTGTCTCCCACAACATCCTCATGGTCAGGCCAGGAAAGCAGGCTAAGTGAATGGACAGTGAGGTGGATCAAGAACTGAATGGCAGAGCTCAGCGGGTCGTGGTCGGTGGAATAGAATTCATTTGGAGGTCTGTCAATGGTATTCCCAAGGGACCAATACTGCATTTGGTCTCATTCAACTTGTTTATCAAAAACCTGGAGGAAGGTATAGAATGCATCCTCAATACGTTTGCTGCCAATATGCAAAGGGAGAGTGGCTGATCCACCTGAGGGCTCTGCTGCCATTCAGTGGGACCTTGAAAGGCTGGGGACTTAGGCTGGGAGAAACCTAATGAGGTTCAGCAAGGGAAAGTGCTGGGTCCTGCACCTGGGGAGGAAGAACCCCAAACACCAGCACAATCTGGGAGCTGTCATACTAGAGAGCAGCTCTGCTGGGAAGGACCTGGTAGTCCTGGGGAATGACAAGCTGACCATGTGCTGGCAGTGCCCTTGCAGCCAGAAGGGCCAATGATATCCTGGAATGCATTGGGAAGAGTGTGGCCAGCGGGTGAAGGGAGCTGCTCCTCCCCCTCTACTCAGCCATGGTGAGACCACATCTGGCATGCCATGTGCAGTTCTGGGCTCCTCGGCACAGCAAAGACAAGGAGCTACTGGAGAGGGTCCAGCAGAGGCCACAGAGATGGTGAGGGGTCTGGAGCATCTCTCTAATGAGGAGACACAGGGAGCTGGGCCTGCTCAGTCTGGAGAAGAATGAGAGGGAATCTTATTAATGCATGTAAATATCTCAAAGGTAGGTGCCAAGAGGTTGGTGTCAGACTCTCTTCAGTGGTGCTTAGTGACAGGATGAGCAACAATGGCCACAAACTAAAACACAAGAAGTTCCACCTCAATATGAGGAGGAACTTTTATACATTGAGAATGTCAGATTGGCCAGGTAGGTTGTGGATTCTCCCTCTCTGGAGCCTTTCAAAACCCACTGGATGAGTTCCTGTGTTGCCTGCTTTATCTGACCCTGCCTTAGCAGGGGAGTTGGACTTGATTTCCAAAGGTCCCTTCCAACCTTAACAATTCTATGATTCTGTGACTTGAATTATATGGTGCATAGGTAATGTTCATCCAAGACAAAATATTGAAACCAGTCCTTGGCTTTTAGGCAGTCTGGTTAGGCAAAACTTCTCATATCATTGAAACTTTTACATGAATAAAGGTGAAATGAAAATTTAATTAATGAAAGTCTTCTTCTCTGTTCTGGAGCTACATCGATTTTCTTCTTATACCCTTGTGCCTGGGAAGATATAATGAAAGCAATGGTAAAATTAAGTGTTCCTTTTATTGCTGTAGCAAATCCTACATGTTCCTATATTTGTATTTGCAGGAAAGGGAAAAGGTCTGTCAAGGAGTAGTGCTACCTTTGTGTGTCTGTTTTATTTCAGCTGTTAGAAAAAGACTATTGTACAAGGAAATTTATAAAAATGGTGGTTTGCAAAGCAAAAAAAATGGTGGAAAAATGTCTTATATTTTTTCATAGAGAGCAACTGTATCTTCATGCTCAAGAGAAGATGGCTTAACACCATTCTCTTTGTATAATTTATTTTTTAATTAGAGTGCATAGCATATGAATGATAAGGCAGTATCATTCACAGCCAGGAAAACATAGCCAGGACATCCTTGTTTCTTGAAACCTTGAGCTGAACTGAAACCTTTGAATATAGGAGAATACCTTACAGCTCTCTACCTTCTTATCAGAGCCCAGAGGATTTAGAACTACTTTAGGACCTGTACATCACTAAGGACTACTACTCGCACCCAGCATCTGGGTGAAATCTGATTTAAACAGTGAAATACCAAAGAGATTTTCCACAGTTTCTAAGTTACTGCTCAGTATTTGTTGACTGTTTTTAATATCATGTGTTACTAATCCATTGGTTCCACTGTAACAGAGAAAAATCCCGTAAGTTTTACCTACGGCAATTTGTTTGCATGAAGTATGAGGAAATGGAATTGACTTCTCTTTGCTTGGACATCTTGTTATTCTAAATATTTCTTCACCCTTGTCAATATACCAGCAAAATAATTTTAAGTAATCTGTTGAAAATAATAATAAAACCCCCATTGAACTGTTAAAGTATAAACAAATCAAACACATTACAGACTCTCTTGTTATCATTCTAAAATCATTTGGGCTTGAAATTAAGATTGGCAGGCCATGACTGCATTTAGTAAAGAGAAAATGAAGTATTAATTGTTCTATTTTTCAGTATCCAGTCTGCAATTTGAATATCTAATCAGTTTCTCTGTAACCACTAAGTGATATAAGACTTTACTGCCTTGGAATTGGTCAAATAGAGTTCCAAGCATGCCCTAGTTCTTGGGGTTTTTTGTTTTGTTTTGTTTTGTTTTGGTTCGGTTTGTTTTTTTTGTTTTGTTTTGTTTTGTTTTTTGTTTTAATTGTCATTGAATATTCCAGCTTCTTTTTCAGCTTTGCTGCTCCTGTCATGGACAGAGAAATAGTATTAATAATCTGAAATTTTCAGTATTTCACTTCCTTAGAAGTCCTGAATAACTGATATTTTGAGAAAAGCTCCTATTTAGACACTTTTAAAAGTGAAATGTGATAAGATGTAAATAAGGCTTTGGGGGTGCTGGCCTACTTTTAATATCTAGAGTTTGATTCTGATCATTGTGTGAGCAGTAGGAGAGTTAAATTTGGTGGTATTCCAGTGGTAGAAACTTACAGTGTTCCTTCAGATAAAGTATCTTCTGCCTTGCTTAAAGCTTTATTTACTACTTTTCAAATTATGTATGTTACTGTAAAGAGACTACTGAGGCTTGTAACTACACCTTTGCTCCATATGGCTGTTGTTTAACCAGATGTCTCACACTTCCTCAGTCTAAATGGAAATAAATTAAAAGCAATAAAATCAACCCTGATCTATTTTGTGCCTACTCAGTGGCTTTCCTAGTGGAAGTCACTAGGCAAAAATGCAAAATTTAGGCTTTCCTTGTTAATAGATTCAGGCATGTTCATCACCAAGTACTTAAATATAAACCCGTTATCTGTAGTGATTCATTAATTAATGATCTACCCAAGCAGACACAAGGGAGAAGAAAACATGGGTCAAACTCTTGGAAATGGAATTAATATTCTAATACCACAGACAGTTTTCAAGAGGGCAGCCAAGTGACTCAAATGAATAATGAAGTGTGTCTTAAAATTGCACAGAAACTGATGAACCTCTGGATAAGTGCATCAGGTCCGTTTCATTTCATGGAAATGAAAGGATGTCTCTGTGGAAGGGAGGGGGAAGGAAACATTCATCTTGATGTATTTGCTACACGTTATTACTTTTCCCCTCTATTTCCACAGCCTTACATCTACAGTACTTGTAATACACAATGTGATCACAATTAATCTAGTGAATAAATGTTTTGAGACATACTTTGCTAAAAATGTGGGGTGACCCAAGTGTAAGAAATGACACCTTGGAACATTAATGGAGAGAAGGGATGTTCTTGATGTTAAAGCACCAGCAAAGGGATTTTTGGAGGTCTGGTTTCACCTCTCAAAGCTATTGAGTGCTGTATATGATGTTGAGCAAGTCACGCAAGCATGGACTCTTTCTTCAACATCTGTAGTTGTTCAACCTCTGGGAGATTTTGAAAATTATTTTCCATAAATTGTCAGTATTACCTTCATGTTTGTCACAGTTTCCATGTATACTTTTAAGTTCCATCTCTGTCACAACAGAGATGGATGTCTCCTGGTTGCATTGTCGGGGTACCTAATCAATGGAGGTCCCTCCTGTGAGTTTCTAGGCACTCTGTGATGGTGTATGTGTATTTCCACATCCTGGAAGACCAAATTATTTTATAGTGATAACCTGAACTTGAAGTTTGCTGTGGCTTCTTACATTAGAAAAAATAATTCCTAAATTTATACTACTAATTTAAGATTACTAGTTCTTATTACACTCTTCCTTGAGTGAGCACTGAGAATTGTGTTGAGACTTCAGACTTATACATCAGTACTCTGGTCAATCAGGAGAATCCATTTTTTTAATGGATTTGGAGAGCTGTAAAGTTTTCCAGTCTTGTATTGTGCTCGCTCAATGCACCTCTTGGTGAAACATACCTGAAACCCATAGGAAACTCTTCTGAGACTTGAATTTATAACTATGTGTAATATGAATTTAGATGTTGCTTTCTCCAGGAACACAGGCACTCTGTGTTCATATGTGGTCAACACTGCATTATTATTATTATTATTATTATTATTATTATTATTATATATTGTACTGTCTGAAGCAAAACCTTGAGACCATTAGAAGTGAAGAAACTGTTCTTCTAAGGCAAACATAAATATTTCAATTCTTTGGTCTTGTGTAAAGGCAGTGTGATAATTCTGAAAAAGAGTAGAAAACAAAATATGCCATGAAAACCAAAGGATTTAATTTTGACTTATGGGTGCCTAATGGGATGAAAATCTTGACTGGAACATTAATGGAAAGAGGCATCCTAGAGGATGCATGGAGAGAGGTACCAAAACTTAGAATCAGTATAACACCCTTCAATTATGTGCAACGATGGGAATGGGCTGCAGCAGGAGGGTTTATCTGGTTGACAGAGATCAAGACAAGATATATATATATATATATATATATATATATATATATATATATGTGTATCTTTTATATATCTGATAACGTGCAGGTCTGTGCATCCTACCATTTTTTGAAACCTTATGAGAGAATCCCTTTCTTTAGGGTTTCCATAGCTGTAAGGATTACTTATTTCTGTATTGGTTACCCTGAAATTTTCCTTGCCACAAGGAATGCTAGGGAATGCTTATGAAACTTAGAAGTAGGCAACAGTTAGACATGTGCCAGAAAAAAATGCACATCCTATTTCAGAAGTAGGAGCTTGTTCTGTTCTGTTAATCTCTGAGAAGCATGTTCTTGGTACTCAGGATGCTTTGACATAAGGTGGGTTTTTTTTGGGCGAGGTATATTGCCACAAATCATACCATGAATATAAGTGGGTTTCATTCAGATTTAAGCCTTAGTTCTAAAAGGTAATTTCTGTTGATCCTTTTACCTTGGCCTTTGATTAATCCTTATGACTCACTCTTTCAGTTTCGA
The DNA here is from genome assembly GCA_013186435.1 of Turdus rufiventris. Lineage (NCBI taxonomy): Eukaryota > Metazoa > Chordata > Aves > Passeriformes > Turdidae > Turdus > Turdus rufiventris. The sequence goes on along the minus strand of PYHW01010789.1, from coordinate 6,945,086 downwards.
GTCTGATTTCAGTAAATTGCTGTTCACCCTGTAAGACAGACCCGTTTCCTTCCCCTGGAAGTCATTCACAAGCTGCGATGTCTTTATGTTAATTGGCTTATACAGAGATATGTCTTATACAAGTACTTGCAAATGGTGACACAAAGCTTCTGCCTGAGATCACGTAAGCTGTTTGTTACAGTACCTTCTGTAGAAAGGGCCAATTGAACACTTAACACAAATTGTTTTAAGTTGTATGTCAGTAAAAATAAGTCTGTGCAATAAATCAGTAAGTTGCACTAATATAAAATATATATATATATATGGAAGAAATTCTTGGCCGTGAGGATGGTGAGACACTGGAAAATGTTGATTGGAGAAGTTGTGGATGCCCCATCTCTGCAAGTGTTCAAGGTCAAGCTGGAGGAGGTTTTGAGAACCCTGGTCTAGTGTCTGGGTCCATAGCCAGGGGATTAGAACTAGATGTTCCTTCCAATCCAAACCATGCTTTTATTCTGTAACTTAGTCTTGCCAGTCTTTGGAGCTCTTGTTCTTAAATCTGCCTGTTAGGAAATACATGCCTTTGTATGGAAGTATGAAATTATTGTCACCAGAGCATGGCCTGAATTGTTGGAGACAAAGTTTTCACGTGAGCTTTTCATGCAAAGTTTTCTGTGGAGCTGGTTTCATGTGATGTGATGACTCTGGCTAAAGGGTTGCTCTGCGTGC
>PYHW01010789.1:6908293-6944328 GCA_013186435.1 Turdus rufiventris | reverse complement strand
TAATAAACCAGCACTGCCTCTAGACATATTGTACTATGCAGCCTGGAAATACAAGATTTAAGTATTATAAAGGAAGTAACATAGGTTTTCTTTACACTCTAGGAATTGGATGTTGTCACGGTTTACAGTTTTCTCTATAGAAAGGTCTACACTATTTTTCATGTTACTTCTGGAATCTCATCCCACCCTTTCAGTAAAATGTAATTTTTGTCTATATATAGAATACTAAGGACAATTCATAAAAGCTGTCTCCATTACTTAATTTTATGTAGCCCATATAATTCAAATAGACAAATTTGATGTTAGAACACTAAAGTTGTGTTTCTGGCACCATGATCCAATAGCAGAGGAATGATTATGTTGTCATAATACCAGCATTATATTTCTTATGACCAAATATTGAGAGTAAAGGCTGAACTATATATATGAAAAAAGAAGTAAACTGTTTTAAACACTTGTATATAGGACTATCAAATATTTATTGTCAGAAGTCACCAAATAAAATGAAAATATAATTTCTGATTTAAATGGTTTGGCTGGATTGGTTTAGTACTCAGTCTTGTCAAACCATTCTTGTTGAAGTGTCTTTATTTTCTCAATATAATAAGATAACATATCACTTCTCTTATGTTCTGGCTCTTTTAGTCCATAGGATGAAAAAGTAAGAGAAACAAATTGGTTTTGCAATATCACTGAATATTATCCTGAATTTCTTCTTTATGAAGAAAAGGAGAGCCAATATAATGATCCTTTTCACATTCTCTTGCCTCTTCTCCCAGCAGAGTAAAATAAAAAATCATGTCTTGAAAGTCTAATGCTCTCATGAAAAAGTTAAATTACTAAATTATATCTATTTTTGCTCTGTGGGGAAAAAAGCTAAGATGACTACTCAGCAAATTGTATCTTTCTAGACCTGATTTTCTTACTAAACTTTTTGTCAATTTAACATAAAAAAAAAAAAAAGGAAGTCCACAATCCATACCCTCTTAAAATTTAATGCAAGAGAAGAGTTACGATGATTCAGAGTAATAGAATGATTTCAGCTGCTGACTTGTGAATATCATTGCAATTACCCATCTTTGCCCTACCACCTGTATGTGAGCACTTCTTTGAATGTGTGGTAACCCAAGAAAAAACTGAATTTTCTGCTTAGTTTTATGGTTTACTTTACAGGGTGGTGATTGATCAAAGGTTGGACTGATGATTGTGAAGGTCTATTCCAGCCTATATGACTCTGTGGTTCAAGAACTGGCTAGAAAAGATGGACGTACAGTCCAGAATCATTTGCAAACAGAGTGGCTTTAATGGCTGGAAAGAGGGGCCTTTCCTTCTGTCTTGGGTAGCTTGCTGTGGAGATGCACCTGAGCAAGGGCACACTGGAGCCTGTTTAACCTATTCACAAGTGACATAGCTTCTAAAGTTCCCCAAAGCTCGTGGTTATATAGAAATATCTTAAATCTGTTCACCACATAGTGAAGAAGATTCTATTTCTCCCTCCCAGTATTTTATGTGGATATTTGGGAACTGTGAAGATGAAAGGGTGTGTGCACTGCTTTGAACAGCTCTATTTTGGTAAGATGCTATTAGTGAAAGGGATATGGCTCTGTTGGATGCATCGCAAGTCTCAAGGTGACTAAGTGGCAACTGCTTTGCCAGAGTTTTTCTACTTTCTGCTCTTGTATCACCCATATTTTGAGAGCTCTTTTAACAAAGATTAAGAAACCTCTTTCATTTTAGAATGTACAGTGCCTTATCTAGAATCTGACCTGATGGCCAGATCTCTGTAATGTCTTTCCAAACACAACATATGGGAACCTTTTTTCTTGTAGCAACTTTTGTGATGAAGAATGAGAGTCTATCCTTTGCACAGCTACATGTCAGTGCAGCCAATGTCACTGAATCTGCACCTTTCTTACTTCCTGGAGAGGTAAGGAAGCCTCTGCCTTTTCTGGAGAGAAAGGACAAATGTTATCCAGGTTATCTTGCTCTTTAATGATAAATTTCAAAGATTTAATTTAACAGCTCTGAAGTGGAAAGGGAAAAAAAATTTCCCAAAAATCAGTAGGTTTGTGACATCCAAGGCAATTTAACATAAGAGTGAGCAATGAGTTAGGATAATGAAAGTCATAGAATCTCATTGAACCATACTGTGACTACTGTGGCACCTTTTAAGAGAAAGTGTATTACAAACCCTTGACATTCCACTGTGGTCTGTAATATTAATAAAAAAGTCCTTACCTGATTCTATTTCTAATTTGCAAAGATTAGTCTCTAAGACATGCAAAAAAAAAAATGTGTAAACCTAGGCAGTATAATTTTACACTTGGAACAGAAAGAAATGTGTTCAAGAAGTAAGATGTGTTATTGGAGATTGCGTTTTCTGCAACTTTCTAATAATTTAAGATCCTTTAAAGGAAAGAGAGGAGTAAGACATTTATCTAAATCTACTGTTAAGTAGGTTAAAAAATATAGTAATTAGTTATGAGAGCAATTTTAAGTGAGATTGACTTTCCTTTTTTCCCAAGAGAATCATGCTCTGATCCATGATTCTTGTATAACCCTGTTTATGTTTCACTGCCTCCAGGCATTAAATATGGGCTTATTAGATCTTGTGGTAAGCAGAATGACTAATTACTTGAGCTTCTGACCCTGTTCTGCTCTGGAAAGATTTAGTATCTATTGACATGGGTGCACCCACCCCTGTGTTTTGACTATTGATCATCCTCTGGCTGATGCAAGCACTACTGTAATTGTAAAAATTATGCAATTTTGTGTTCTGAAATTATGCATCAGTGAAGAGCTGAACTAAATGCATATCATTACAAGAGTCTTGGAATGCAAGTTTGTCCTTCATTTGGGCTACAATTCTCTATATGCTAATACTACCCAAAGCAATGTTCTCCATTTGTCACACAACCAGGACAGGTGTACTCCCCCTCTCCTATCCTGCCCCACCTTTAGATTTCTATTCACTATTAATGGTGAGTTTTGAGGACTTTTTCTTTTATCAAAAGTCTCATCCATCTGACATGTCAGCAAACAGAGTAAAATTAACATCATCTGTGAATTTTTCATAAGTTTTGGAGAAAAACCCTGTCTTGTCTCAATTCTTTTAAGAATATAAAAAGAAAAGCTCCACCTATTTAAAAACGAAAACTTTCTATATGCTAAAAAAAGAGAGAGATGTCTTTATTTCTTTGTGTTGATACATTACCCTAACATCAAACTAGCCATGCTGTAGAGTTGACTATGATTAGCAGATTGTGTGGAACGGTGTATTGCAGGAATTTTGAAAGTTCTGGTAAGTTTACAAAAAGGCTTCTCACCATTTCAATGCAAAAAAATGTTCAAGGAGATCAAAATTTTTCTTCCCATGTCTGTCTCCTTGACTCATGATTACTTTTTTTTTTTAATTTTTTTTTTTGGGTCATGAAAATGTCTATTGGAAAAGAGGAAAACGTCATGTCATGTAAGACATATCTGTTTTGGAGGAAAGTATGCCGTCTCTCTTATAGTATATGAAGGATTGTCTTTGATATTGTTTTCAATAAGGGGTTGCTACAATTCCCCAAGGAGTTACCTGTGTATGCTTCTAGAACACTACAAGGCCCTTCAAAAAGGGAAAAAAAAAGAGGCAGGGGGCAAAAGTTTTGCAAATCCTCTTCTAATGAAGTCAGAGACAAATGGAACAATGTTTTGTCCCTTTGTGAGCCTTGAAGGAGCATTCCACAAAATAAATGGATCATTGGCAACATGTGTCATTCTTTCTTTTTTCTTTGTGGTCTTTTTTTCCTAATTGACATACTTTCACACATTTTGGATAGCTCCTGCATGATAAATCCTGACTGAGCGCTACCACTGATTGTATTCTACATTCTAGAGGTCAGGCCAGCCATTTGTACAGAGCCAGACAGGCTGGAAGAATGGGCTGTCAGGACCTTGTGAAATTCATCAAGGTCGAGGATAAAATCCTGTATCTGGGAAGAAATAATCACTTGCACCAACGCAGGCTGGAGATGGACTGGCTCAGGAGCAGCTGAAAAGGAATCTGGGTAGACAGCGGGCTGCACAGCTTGGTAGGTGATGAGAGACACCACACCATGGGAGGATAAGATTTCTGTGTATACAGTAGAGCAAAGCAGATTATGTCTGAATATATAGAAAATATTTTTAATATGAAGAAAGTGACACATTAAAGAAGCTGCCCAGAGACCCCATAAATTTCTACCACAGACTTAGTTTATATTTCTTGGGTAATTTCTTTGCTCTCACAGTTCAATATTGGAAAGATTCAATTTTCCTTGGAACAGAGTAAATTGTGGTTTACCTCTTGTTAAAAAAAGTGACTTGTATCTACATTACAAGGGTGTTTATTTAGAAGGGACTTAGCATGCTAGTTGAATTGTAGATAAATACTTGTGTGTTACCCACACTTTCCCACGATATGAGGTTTTTGTTAATGCTTCTGATTTTGGTCTTAGCTCCAACCTGTGTCCCACATTTATCCTTTCTCTCTCTTTTGAGTTTAGTTCCAGCCTGTGTCCCACATTTATCCTTTCTCTCTCTTTTGAGTTTTCCAAACTTTGTGTCCCTTTTTCTACTCCACTTTTATTTTAATTGGGCCTCAGCTGTTTCTTCATGCTGTCAGCTCTGAAATGTACACCCACCTTTATCTGATGCTGCTCTTTATAGATGTCTTCAGCCTTATCGTCTGTGCCTGATAAGGCAGTGAACAATAACTAATTCCTCTTCCCGTGTAAGCTCTCTTGCAGGTATTATTTCTGGGATCTTCAGACATATTGTGGAAGGGAAAATTACACCTTGCCTCTCCCTTTGATATTTAATAATGTATTTTAAAAGAGATTGTTAGAGTGAATGTAAAATTTCGACTGCATTAATGAAAAAGATATAACACTTACTAAAAAGCTGTACTTGCAGTGAACAACAGGACCTAAGGTCCTCTGAGTCTTTACCAAGTAAACCTTCCATCAAAGTTAAATTTTTAAGAAGAGTGCTGCATATTCTTATTCTTGCTATTATTAAGATAGGATGGTATTTTTTGCAGGGTACTAAACCATTGTAAGCCCACACATTTATCACTGTTAAATATAATGTGGTTTGCTTGGGCTTGCTACACTTAATTTAATTAAAGTAGCCCTGTTTTTCTCCTTACTTCAGAGACATTAATAACCTACATAACTTTGCTCTTTAGCTAAACATTTTTTGCAGCTCAGGAGTTGGAAGTATTAACATTTGGCTTTACACATGCAAAAATCCTTGGAATCAAAGAGGGGTGAAAAGTCCTTGACAAACCAAACACACGTGGTATGTTTGGTGGTGACCTTGTGAAAACCAGGCTGTGAGTAGCCAAAGATTTTTTTTTTAATCTTGAGAGTCTGGTCCTGTGGGTCAAACTATAAATGGTACATTTTTGGAAGGCTCTGTTGTCACCATCTCTTTCCTGTCCTTGCTGGGCCAAGGCTCCAGGAGCTGTCAGATTAGCCACTTTCATAAGAGCAAAACTTATATATATATCACTGTAAATATAATGTGAATTATAGCAACACTCTTCTCTCAGATAATGTGCATGGTTGGCTACACCAACAGTTTAAATACAGATGCTTTCATAAATACAAAAGGTTTAATAAACTTATGTAAATTTTTCTTTTTTCTATGGTGCTGTCTGTAGAAAGCAAAGTCATACCAAAAATTCTAACTAAAAGCTTATGGCAAAGACTTAAAGCATTGGGAAAAAATAGCTTTAAGTGCCTAAATTAATGTCTGACAGAAGTCAACAGTGTTGAGTCAGAAATTATTTCACCTCAATGTAGGTGTTTGGCTTTGGACCTGTAATCTCAAAGAAGAGCTTGTAAGTCTTCTTTAAGAGTATTGGGAGAAAGGGATGCCAGAAGATGAGGCTGCAAAAGTTGTTCCCTTTGGCAGAGGCCAGCCCAGAGGCTCCTTCCCCAGTGCTTGTCTCCGTCACAACTCCATGCAGGGTTGTGTGAACTCCCTTGGGTTACATCACTGCTGGAGCACCAAGCAGGTCCTCGAGGTTCGAGTTTGATCAGCTAACTGTGCCTCCCCCTGGGAGTTTTGAAAGGCAAAAAGGAGTCCAAGGTGAACTATTTCAGTTATTAGTCTGGAAATACTATTGGTGGTAGTATTAAATCCCACCATGCTCCAAACCTGAAGAGTTTGTGTTGACCTGAGGGAGAGGGATCTTTCACTCAACTTGGGTGTCTTGTCTGGGGTTCTGGATGTGAGTGGATAGGCAAGGTCTGAGCCAAGAACATCGTCAGTGTTGCCTTAGATACCAAGGAAAGCTTTTCAATCAAGCAGATGCTGAAAGTTTAGGAGACCCTGGTGATCCATTTGGAAGTTTGAATCAGTCTCTGATTGAAAGGAGAAAGTGTTCATAGATACTATGGTAGCCTGAATATGTGGTAAAGTGCTGGTGATGGGTTGCTCTTTCCTTCAAATATGTTCTCAAAACCTGGACAGCTGTGACATCACTGTCTGCTCTGATTAGGGAAAAAAGGTTCGCCTTTTCCTGTCTAAATTTTTTTCTATTGAGTAAGTATTTTAGTGTGATTTGTTCTTTTTTTTTTTTTTTTTTTTTTTTTTCTGTGAGGGAGAGGGTGTCCTGGAGCTCCCAGAGTATGGTCATTTTTGCAGATATTCAGTGTGCCTTCCATCTGGACTAGCAAACAAGATATTTCAGCTACTTCTGGAGAAAAAAAGAACGACATAAAATAGACAGTTGGGATTGATTTTTTTTTCAAAAGCCATAGTAGAGCATAGGTGATGTACAAAATGCATAAAACCAAAGAAAACTCAAAAGTATTTGTCAAGTAAATCCATTTTTTAGGATAGCTTTTTGGTTGTGTTTTTTTTTTTTTTGTTTTGTTTTTTTAATTCAAATATAATCCAACAAGATACTATTCCTGTTAAGTCAGCCAGGCCTATGCAGAAAGATTTGTTGTCACCCAGGGCATTTCCCTGCCTTATATGAAGCTGAACCCACTCTTTGCTGTTTTTTTTTTTTACCTGTCACTTGATACGGAATTAATTAGAAGCTCATCTCTGTTAGTTTCAATATATGTTTCTTTCCACTTCCCTGAATTTTATTCTGATTGTATTCAATGACTTTGACGTACATTTTACTTCTGTACAGAAATATGTCAAGAGTCAAAAACTGGTATTTCTTCAGGTGACTCATCCTCTTGTGTAACATCTCTATTGATAGTTTCTCTGAATGGTTTTGTGTTTTTCAGAGAACGCTTTGTGGACTTAAATGCCAATGATTTCCCAAAAAAATCACATCTCTGATCTTCATATATTCTTCAAAAATTTATTGTGGTTCCTGATACAAAAGGCACTGCAAAAATAACACCTGTTTAATAAATCCCTTTTACCAAAACTGTATGGTTTGGATTTGTGTAATTTTTCTTTAATGACATAAATAACATGAATCGTAATAAAACATGATAATTGTTATTATGGTCAAAATTCCAAAGTAAATTTGTGTGAAAGCATTCAGACTTTTTATGGTCAGAATTATTTACAGCTTTTCAGAATTAAATCAATCATATTGAGTTTTCTTACTGACATGCTCTGATTTCTCCATTTTACTTGCACTCTTTATTCAGGATTAATTTTTAAGAGATCCCACCACATAATTTCTGAGTTACTTTGTTTAAACAAGCAAGAAAGATAAAAAATCCTTTCAACTGATCTCAGAGAGATTTCCAGTACCTTTGTTTTGTGTATGTCTTGACACAGTGTGGCAACTGTGTAATAAATTTGATGGTCATGAAAATTTGTTTTACTGTCTGTTCTGCAATTCCTAATTAATCTGTGATGGGATTTCTTCACAAATGCACCACCAAAGTGCTATAAAAGTATTGTGTCTCTTCTGTGTGAGAGGTAAGCTGGTAAGAACACGGAGCTCATTCAGCCACGTGTATCTCTGGAGGTCAAAAGTGGCAAAATTAGAAATAAATCAGGCGTTTGCTTGTTTGAACGGTAAAGCTGTGCTCCTTTGAATTAATGAACTATTTTCCATAGGATAATGTCAAGAGACCTTACTTTGCTTAGATAAGGAATTAGATAAGCACTTTCACCTCCAGAATAATGAAGTTACCTGTCATGCCCACACTTGTGCTTCTTTAAATATTGATTATGTCTCCTTAAGTAATTTCAATTTAGGTATGTCCCTGTTCTTGGATTGATTGAAGGCAAGTTACTACACCATAGAACATGGAAGTCTAATGTCTGCATGAGATGGAATGAGCACAAGTGGCACAGCAGAAAAATGAAGAGCTCTTTGGGTGACTCTGGAGAGGTCAGTCTGGATTTCACTGACAGAATGAGGAAATGAGATTTCCAGAGCATGCCAGTTTTTTTCTGCTGGTTTTTATCCTACTGTAATTAGGCACATTGTTCAGGTGAGCAAATCCTAGGTACTTTCACTGTGAACAATGCTAAACTTGATTCACTTCCTTGTGACTGATCTGAACACAAAGCAGGTGAGTTTTTTAATTTACTGCTACACTGATGATGCATCAGCTGTTTTTCTTTTTATTTCCTATTAACTTTTGTGGAGTTTCACTAAGCTTTCAGGGCATTTAAAGCTTCTTGTTGTTTCTTTCTTTTGAAGACTTCTTTTCTTTTATGAAGCTTTTTGGTTTTCTTGGGTGATGTTTTTTGTTGTTGGGGGGGGTTTGTTTTTTTAGCCTTTGCAGCTCTTCATGTAACACCTCAAGTAATTGCTGTACTCTATTTAATTGGAATGACAAACAATAAAAAGTTAATTAACAAAAAAAAAAAAAGTCCACTGGAGGGCAAGTGAGTAGAATGGTAAAGAAGCCACGATTTACAGTATTTGCACAACTTTTTTTATAAAGCAATTGCTCTTCATTATAATAATGCCAGGAGAGCAAATAGAAAAAAAAAAAAAGTGTTGCATTAGCAAACAATTAATGAGCATTTGTAGCTGAATGGAACCCACTTTTATGTATTATTTCATTAAAAGTTTACAGGATCCATGAAACCAGAGAATAAATAAAGGTAATGATCTCAAGGTAATGGTCTCCTAGGGGGCATGAATATTGAACAAATATGTTAGTCTTGCCTACTTACTTAAACCTTAAAACCAGGGGCTTTTTATACCTTAATTTTTCTATCTCATTCATTGAAAGATCAAAGGTGTGCTATTAGATAAAACAGAAATGGGCACAGGTATTTCAAATTTATCATTAGTGCTATATTCTTAAATGAGGCTTAACAAGAACTCACTTTTTCTGTTAAATCCCCCACAATTTAAATCCTTTTTTCATTGTGAAGGATTGCTCTTTGTGTCTTTGAAGAAAGTAGCACATATTTTGTAGAAGTTGATGATTTCTGAAAGAGTGATCAGCATTTTCTTGGCTGTGTATCAAACTACAATTTTATTTGGCAGTTTTCTATCAAGGCTGCACTTCCAGTCTTGGTGCTTGCATGCGTGCTTAGGTGACAGGAGGGCTTTTCACCCTCTTCATCACTGTTTCATGTATTTTGCATTCTTAGGCAGACCTAGTTAGCAGCTTCTTCATTTCAGCTGCCAGAAGAGCTTGATAATGTTGATAGTTTCAACACAATGCTGGTTTTTTTTCCTTACATCATGAAAATGTCATGTAACTAATGGGTACAGAGACTGCCTGAAAGGACAGCTGGAGCTTGTGTAAAGAAAAGTTCATATGAGGATCTCAGCGATTTCAGGGTGCTTCTTTAATTCAACATTCTACATAGTTGCAGAAGCTGCCACTGATGCTCATTTTCTTGTTATGTCCTTTTATTCCCAGTTGTCTGCCTGTATTCATCTGTTGGTTCCTGTGTCATATTTAGATTCTAGAAACTTTAGGAGCAAAGCTGTCTCAGTTGTGTGTTGCTGTGGGGTCTAGTGCAAAGGAGTGCTGGTTCTTGGCTGAGCTTCTTAGAAGCAAGAATGATGAGAAAATAATTGTCATGTTTCTAGTAAACCTCTGATATTGCTTTACTGTTCCCAAGTACATCCAACACCATCTAAGTTTTTTTTCTTTTTTTTTTCTTTTTTTTTTCTTTTTTTTAATAGGCTATAAACTGTCAATTGCTTTGTCACTTTTATCAAAGTTCCACTAGAATTTGATAAAAATTGTTTTAATTGGTGTGAATATGGTCAAGACAAGTGTTCAGGCAGAGTACTCTGAACATATGAGTGTTATTTGTGGCCTTACTACCCAGGCTAGATGTCTTGCACATCTGTGAAATGAACACATACACAATTACTGGGCTATTGAACAATTGGGTGCTACTCAAGGACATTCTAGGCTGAGCAGTCCTCTGAAAGTTAGTTTGAAAAAGCGATATAGAAGATCTGGACAATCCTTTGAATACTCAGAATGGAAATGCCAGTGATGATTGAAAGTTGATTCAAATCTAAACCAAACTTCTGGGTTAATTAAATTGAGCTGGAGGCTTTGTATGCGTTTTTTATCAAGACAGATCCTGCTGAAGAAGTTTTAATACATGAAAAACACAAAAGGAAACTAACAGGAAGGTGATTAACTTCCCAGAACCACAAAGACTGTATTTAATATTATTTTGAAATGGGGAATCACCTTATGCATACTGATTCATTCTATATGATCTGGTTTGCACTATTTTTACTTTAGTAGTTGGGTGGTTTTCAATGGGCAGCTCTTTCTCAACTCTCTGATACATCTAGATTTGTATCCAAAGAAAATGAATGAAAATTGTTTCTATTTTAATGAAAAAAATAATTATTGATATCTGTAGACACATGCTGTTCATCTGAAATGCTGGAATCTTGCCAAAGTACACCTTTAATTTTACAGACTAGGAGATTTTTTTGTTTGTGTTTAGGCAGAGAGATGGAGTTCCTTGTGGAGAGGCAGGAGTCCTTCACACACTTGTCTATCTGATTGCTTTTCCCTACTGGAAGTGTGACTAGCTTGCTACCTGGAAGAAAGTGTAATGGAATTGGAAAGGCGTTAACACGTTAAAGTATCTTTGTTTTATCTGAAATTTAAGCCCCCTGATATTTCCTGATGAAGCATATGAATTTATAAATTCAAACAGAGCCCAACATGGACAAGTATCAAACATGAATCATTTGGTGGTTTTTAATGAGGAGTGTCAGTTTTTCTTCTCTTTCTTTTATCCAATTCATCAGGGCAAACCAGCCCGCAGATCTTTGGAGATCTGTAACGTACAAAACAATTTCTAACCCCACAGACTGTGTCAATTCAAACAGCACTTTTACAAGCACAGTGACAATCTATTGCACTTCTTTAGAGAGTTCATTTTTGGTGTCAGTTATAGCATCATAATGTGCACTGTATTATTGTTCTACTTAGTGAATTGCTGATGTGTATAATGATGCACCTGTTAGTCAAGAAATCCCTCAGAAGCCAAACAGTGCTATTAAATTGACGTACTCACACAGAGCCAGAACTGTCAGGATGTTTCCTCTGCATTATTCAATATTTTCTGCTTTATGGCCATTAAAGACAATAATAAAACAGCTGTTGCTGAGTGTATGTTATCAAATATCAGAGAGATGATGACAGCAATGTGGCGCATAGTGCAATAGCTGAGGATGGGTCAGTGTTTTTATTATCAACCCTGGGGGTTTTTTGTGTGTATATGTCTTTGCCCTAGGCAGGAACTTTCCAGTCAGCAGATAAGTCCTGGAGTAATGACTAACTTTTGCACTTACAAAATTTTCAACAAATATAGCCATACAACTTGATTTATTTTCTGGAAATAAAGTTTAATGGCAAACTGCCATTGAATTTTGCAGCTTTGTGGGTCTACCACTGGTGCTGAGAAATGTTCTGACTTCTTTGTGTCTCTGATTGTTCAACTAGACTGCCTTTATTACCATGGAGAAATGGTTAAGAGAGAGAGTGGACAGGTATTCAGTATATCTTGAGTTGCAACATAAACATATTATTTTATACATATTTTTTCCAAGAACACTCAAACATTAGGGAAATTTGGAGCTTTTGCCCAAACTCCTGCATGTCTCTTGGCCGCCTAAGTTTGGGATGAGGCTGCCTGCCATTCTAAGAAAGATATCAGGATCTCTGCCAGCTGCCAGGCTCTGTTTGAAAACTTTTCCACTGCTAGGGCAAAGGGAATAAACGATCATCTGAGACCTGTTCACTGCACAGGTCCCATTGTGATGGAGGGTGTGCTTCAAGCACCAGAGGTGTGAAAGCCTTGTCTCCACAGATGGCCCAAGAACACTCCTATGGAGAAGAAATGTCAGTAGGAAATATCATGACCTTGAATGCCAATCTCTGGAGCCATTGGTGTTTATCACCAACATAATCTCAGGATTACAAGTATTACTTTAAGATAAACCAAAGAGATATAAATATATTATTTCTTTACATGAGTAATGGTAGTAACATTTTTTCTTGTATGACATAAAAAATACTGCCATTCAGAAATGTTTTAGTACTTTCTCCTGCCCTTACAGATATGCCATACAGATACACAGTATACTGCAAAATATTGATGGAAACCAATGATGCTAAAATCCACTTCAGGGTGCTAGAACAGGACCATGCCTCTTTCTTTAGATCATGAGTCAGCATCCTGATTGGTTTAATGATCACTTCTTAAGATAAAGAACAGGTTATAATTGCAATAAGACCAGACAACAGGGAAGAACAAATGATTAAATATATTTTTTACATAATATGACATCCATTTGTTTTAAAAAGACGAACCGGAGAGGGGAAAACTGAACTAGATTGACACGGAAGCCCTTAGAGAGATTTTCTAGCAAAAAACCCCCAAGATCTATTACCATAACTATTTCATCTGGCTTCAGATTAGAAAAAAAGGTTTATGAAATACACAAGAGCCTGTGTATGATCTCATTTGATTCAGGTAGAGGCTTCTCTTGTCATCAGACCATAACATAGATGTAATAGCAAACATGGCTAATTCACCTGACCAACAGTATCTGTAACAAACTAATCCATGACACATAATCCAGAAGATATTTTAATGTTTCCAAAGAAAAGAGGGGAAGAGCACAACATGAGTTACATTACATATCAGAAAACATGGTGATAATGGGAGATGTTCTGGACTGTGTTTTTGAAGTTAGCTGAGATGATTGGTGAATCTGAGAAGCCAGTGTGATGAGCTCCTCTCTTGAACTATATGTCACATGCGGCTGAGCTGTATAGAACACACTTTGAAATTAGATTTAATGACTCAAGGCAAATATTATAAAGACACCATTTCATTGATTGCATTGACCATACTATAAAATAAAGGAAGGGTGATTAACTTCCAGGGAAAAGAAATTCAGTGTAAATTATTTCAGTCCAACTATACTTTGTATAATGAAGCAGCCAGTTATATATTATGCTGAATCTTCTCCTTACTTTCATCTCCAAAATACGTTAGGCACCCACTGGAAATATGAGTTAACATTCGTTTAAATATTGGTGTTGGCCCCTAAATGAGTTGTCAGTGGTGAATAATCTGATTAAATGGTTAGAAAAGTTTTTTTCAGGAATTTTGTGTTAAAGCATATATGTTAGACTGTCTTTTCTGATTACCACAATTTTGCAGTTTTAGATTTTTGAAAACCTCTAGTTAATAATCTAATATTTTCCAGCTCTAATCTGTGCCTGAAGGGGAATGGATAAAAATTAATTAGTAAGGGCATATTGCTAGCTACAAAAAGAATTCCCCAATCCTAAAGCCATCTTACAAAACTTTACCCAAGGATTTATTGACAGAGGATGATGTTATTTGAGAAAACAGTCTTGAACATCACAAACTCAAGAAAATCCTAAAGGCAGAATATGATGCAAGGAGATACTGTTTGAAGCACTCAGTGACTCAAGAGATGATGCCCTGAGCAGTGACAGCTGCGCATTTGGGGAAGTCAAATGTCATCATGACAGGTAGGAAATTTATGTGGTCGTCTCTGACCCTTCTCTGTATTTCTCTAGTAAATTAAAACTTATCCTTCATGTTCATGTTTTGCAGTATTTGGTGCAGAGGGTGATATTCTTCAATTACAGAGAATTCCTCCTCCATTTTTGCTTTCATTCCAACACTTGCAAATAGATGAAATTCCTGAATGCATCCTCCTTGCTGTCAACCTGTAATTAAGTGTGAAATTGTCATCTTACAGAGTGAGCTGTCTTTGCCCTTAGAGGCTTGCTTCCTTTCACTTTAAAGTACCTCTAGCTAGACATGTCCCTTTCCATAGCTTCTGTTCTCATCTGACTCTCTCAAAATGCCTTGCAACATAATTCTTTTATCCTCACAGCATGATACTGCTTTTATAGTCCTTTTCAACCTACAGTGAAATATTTGTTATTTAAAAAACTATTTTCTGAATTTGTAAATGCTTTTCAATTCCACATATTATGTTCACCTAAAATTAAATTTTTGCTTGGAAATGTAATTAATACCTATGATTTCTAGGAGTAAAAAGGGGAAAAAATAAAGTAGTGAGTGACTTAACTGTTTTATATAACTTGTTAAGATACATTCATCACATCAGGACAGAAAAAACTAAGCTGCTGCCAGAAATGTGGACAAAACCAAACCTCCACTTCCTTTCAGTCCTGCAGTGTGGACCGTACTTCAGATTGGGATTAAATCTAGTCCATCTACCAGCCTCCTCAAATTCATCACCTAAAAGCCATAAGGACTATAAATATTTACCTCCAGAAGCTCTATAATTCAGTGAAAAGGGTGTCTTTCTAACTAATAAGTGAGAAATGACAGACAGGGAAACTGACTCTGTCTTTTAAAAAAAGTGATTTTAACTATTTTCAGTGAGAATCAATTTCAAAAGTCTGTAAAAGCAATTAGAAAGAATTATGGCCAGAATGGATTTAGCAGTGGAATGCCACAGCCTGTTCTTGTGAGGTTGCTCTGAAGGCTGTCTGATTCTTTGAATACAGATAAAAAACTCTTGCAAGTCTGGGGCTTGGAGTTCAGGAGTCTCAGGCACCTCCTTGTCTCCTAGTAGGGGGAAAATTTGCCTCCTCCTGATCCATGTATCATGGGTGTCTCCCAGTCAAAGCTCATGTGACACACACAAGCCCACAGGTAGGGACAATCATTTCCTGTACACTCTGTAGCCTGGTAGTCATTCTTTGGCTGTTGAGTCTGTCCCACAGAGGAAAGAATTGGAAAAGAGCCTGTGATGTGGAAAATACAGCTTCCAGCACTATTTCAGGGACATGGAAAGGCTGAGAAAGAAGAAGGAGTAAAAAGAAATTTAAGGGAAGTCTTTCCCTTACAGCAGAGTCTAGTAAATCTATGCAGGACACACCTGCCTATGTAGCTAACTATATATAACTATATATCTATAGATCTATATATATATATATATATATATATATATATATATATATATAGCTATATATATGTAGTTAAATATATCTTCAATACAAAATTATTAACAGCTGTCTTTATAAATGCAGTGTATATACTGAGTACTCACTGCATTTTATTCCATTCCTGAGACCATTTTCCTTCTGCTGACTGCCAGCTACAGCCTCTGATTGATTGCTTTATAGCAGTTGCACACCACATTTACTGTACCGGCAAAAGCAAAGTTTTTATAATTTCCTCTTAGCAGGGTCAGGTTCAGATATGCCTGTATTAAATGGGAAATCTTTCCCTTCCTTGTGCTAATAACCAATATATTAGTCTGTAATAAATGGAAAATTATTCCTATTGTTAACCTTAAATATTTTAAAAATCATAAATTAGAAAATAAATGTTAAACTATCTTAAATAAAAGTTCAAATGTTAGTGCTGGTGCTTTTTTTTAAGAGAAAAGGTCAATAAATATTTTTGGGATCTTATAATGCATAGAAGTATATTTTTAACATGTAAACATGTTAATAAACGCTCTGCATTAAATTTTATTCCTTAAAAATGATGTCTGAAAGATTCAGTTTATGTGGCACAACAGAAAATGTTGGAAATTTCTTTATTTTGCAGGGAAATTTGCATGACTTATTAAATTTGCCTGTTATTTTGCAATTTTTTACCTAGTTCTTCCTAAAGTTATAGCATGAGGTAAGAAATGAGTAACTGGCAGATCTGTTCATCAACAGTGTTTTGTTTGGAATGGATGAACATTAAAATACTTGATCTAATGAATCTGGACAGTGGCATGGTTAGAGAGGGTGTCCACACATCAGATCAGCTGGATCTATAGATCTACTCTATATATCTAGAGATGACTAAAATTTGGAAAACTTAGTGAAGACAAGAAATTCTGGAAGGATAAAAGCAGGAATGGAGAAAAGTGAAAGTATTGTAGTGCTAAAATATATAGAAACTTAGGTGAACTGGGGGCCTTGGAGACAAACTGGTTTTTCTTGTGTGCAATTTTTTCCCAAAAGCTTGGTAAAAAAAAGATAACATAGACAGTGGAACATTAAATGAAAGATTTCTGTGTATGATTTGTGTATTTTCTGCTAACATTCTGTTTTAAAAGTATATTCAGAAACTTGGCAGAGCCTTCTTTTAATCTGTCAGTTGTGAGACTGTAAATCAGAAGATGATAGACATGAGAAGAAACCTGCCTTCCACTCAAGCTATGTCCCACAGTGCTGGTGGTCCAGTGCCAGGGTTTCCTGGAAGCAGCCTAGTTAGGGGATCTGTCTTGTTCTGCTCCAGTAATACATCTCAAGATTAAAGATAAAACTGTAAGCGTTGATAAGTGTATAGTTTTATCTTTCTTATGCTTCATGCAATTTGATAAAAAGCTTGGCAAGTCACTCCTCATTCTTCTTAGCTTGGCTTACTGACTCCTATCTGTGTCAGGCAACCACAGTAGTGCTTTGTTTCTGAAAGTGGAAAGGGTTGCATATGGATTATTTTCATAGTTGTTTGTTTGTTTTGTTTTTATGTAAATCCATTGTTCTCACTAGCACTTGTAAAACCTAGAGAAGATATTTTCCTGCTTTGGAGTTCACTGGTCATATCTGCACAAGGTATGTGTGACAGCTTTAACAATTTTTAAAATGTACTTTGGTGAAGTATGTCAGTAATATTTTTACCTTGTTTAGGTTTTGCTGCTAGCAGCAAGTTAGATCAGAGTTGCTACTGCCAAGGAGCCAACTACTGAGCGAATTTTTCATTTTAACATAAACATTTTCATGGTTTGTGTGCTCAAGTAAACATGGCAATTTTTGCTCTCAGGCAACTGAAAACATTCACGAGGTCAAATGCAGTGTAAACAAAAACCTGTATCCTGAAGCACAGAGAAAAAACAAAACATTTTTTCAACATGTTTTGACTTTTGATTTTTCTCACAACTTGATATGGTCTATATAGGAAAACTATTGCTTTCTACTGTTGCTATTCCTGCTGTCAAGTGCAGTTTTAAACTCCTTTTCCTCACAGGGCTTGCTATTTAGGAGAAAAGCTTGGTGCAATGGAGTTCAATAGTTGCTCTTTCCTTCAGAGAGCTGAGCTTTCTCTGTTGACAAGTGTGCTGGGAACTCTTTGACCTCATCTTTCACATTCCCTATTGCACAAATAATACTGAGTTGTGACTTCAACACATAGCACAGTGACTGACTTCCCCATTTGCTGAGGCTTCTGTTATGCCTTTGAAGCAAAACCAAAAACACTGTTTCTTGGAATCCTGGAAATTACAGATTTGATTTTCAGCTGTAAAGGCTGGCACAGCCTTTGCTAAGGCTTATGCCAGTTTACAGCAATTGAGATGCTCAACCTACAGGGGAAGAAAGGAATTTAGAGCTTTAAAATCCATCTTAGACATTAAAATATAATTAAGAATAACATAATCTAGTTTGTCTTAGGGAGGGAGTCTGACAGGATTTAAATTCTATGTTGATGAGATTCAAAAAAGCTCTGTGTTTTTCCTTCCTTCTTTTTCTGCACTTGGGCCATAGCACATCAGTAGTGTTTGTGCTATTGAACAGATAGAAAGACTTGCAACAGATCTAGTTTTAATTTGAGCCATATTTTGGGGAAAGATTGTTTTTTATTGAACTACACCAGTTGCATCTTCATTTTGAATGCAGTTATATTTCCAGATGGAAAATATTTTAGCCTTATAAATACAATATTTTAGTGTTGTAGCTTTTCAGCTACTCTTGAATTTTATTGAGATTATGCTACCTAGCCGGCTTTTCATTCTAGTGAAAATTAGAGTGTGGAATTTCTATTTTCCCCCAGAATTCCATAGGAAAGGAACCTTGAAATAGATATTAGCCTTGTGAGATGGACACTAGCCTGATGTGTAAGAAACAGCTCTCCTAATACTTGGGTACAGATCTTAATAATCTCCTTTTAATAGTACAAAGCATCTAAAGGGCTTTGAGCCAGAAGGGAGGAGCCTTGGTCCACAGATTACCCAAATTCTACCACAGAGGCCCAGCAGTATCTAATCAAATATCTAATTCTGCAGCTTTATAGTAGCATTCCAATTCTATAATGAATACATGAGTTTCAGTCTGATTTTCTTCGTCCTAAAAGTGACATTTTTCTATATCCATGTTCTATTTCACAACTTCTGCAAAATGTTTCTTCCCAGGAATGCATATGTAAGTGTGGGTATGTCTTGTGTATGTATCAGTATTACTGTATTGACTGTGTGATTTTCTCATAAGTTAGAGCATCAAAAAAGAATACATCTATAAGAAGATTAATAGGACAGCTAACCCTAAGCTGCTTCTTGTGTCAGATGAAAGGATGTTGGTCTATGTACTTTGGGTGGTGAATTGAAACTGAAAAAAATGCTGTGCTACAACTGGCTTATGTGTGATGGATGTTAACAGAGGGGTAAAGATGAAACCTTGGGTTACCATGGACTCAAGTTGCTGTCACTGGCAGCATTGGAGGCACTGGAGTAAGGAATTTGATGAATGTGCTCTTCTAATGTAAAAGTAACAGGAAAAAGAAGTGAACTGGAGCATACTGCAGGAATAGCTCTTTAGAAACTCCTCCCTGCTACATTCAGCCACTGCCATTGCCCAAACGTTTGCCATTGTCACTAGACAATGAAGCTCCACAGAGCTGGGTTACTTCCTGCTGAAAGCAAGACTAAAATGAGCAGGCAGAAGTAGAGAGGGGATGAGAGACACCGCCAGAGACAACAGCTAGAGCTCTTTGTTCAGTTACTTTTCTGCTGTGATGGTTGTCTATGAAACTTGGCAAACTCCTAATTTACAGTCTACTTTTTGCTTGCAACACCTTTAAAGATAGCCTGCAATAAGTTGCTAGGGAGCACAGAAGGGAAAAAAAATAATTGCCTATAGAAAACCAGTGCTGTGCCGAGTTAATGAAGACCATTCTTACCACAGAGTGAAAATTATTGCAATTGAAGGAAGAAATAAAACTATTCATGTCATTTTGAAAGACTGGGATCTAGAATAACAGTAAAAATGAAGAGGTTGAACACATCACCAGATAAAACGGTGAGGGGTAGCCAGAAGATGAAGACACTAATGGCTGAAAAGGTAAGGCATAACCTCCAATAAGCTGAGTTCCTTATGATGTTTTTAATGTTCTGCACCAGTTCCCGATAATCACTAAGATTACTGGTGTTATTCCTGCAAATCTTAAGACATTGTCTGTTAAGAATTTATTGTCTTTTGCACAGCTTTTATTTAAGAATGTAAACTGCTTTGAAAACCAGAGCATTGGCCAAAATTTAAGATGAAATAAAGAAGAAAGGCAAAAAAAGATGAAAACAGCAGAGAGCTGATGATGAAAGTTCAGACTGCATCTCACTGAAGAGGTTCAGCTCAGTTGTTTCCAGAGGCTCTCTCTCCAAAGAGGCAGGTTGTGGTGATTTGCTTACAGTCTGCCGCTGGCTTTGATGGATTCAGATGCTTCAGTCCCACAGTAGGCAAATTTCCTGTGAACTTAAAAAGGGCAGCCCAGCAAAGAGGGGAAGAAAAGCTTTGTCAGAAGGCAAATTGTGTTATTTAGTTCATCACTGTAATTAACTTAATTTGTTTCAGTGTTACACAGCTGTCTGAAGCAAGCATATGTGAGTTGCCCTTGGGCTAGATACTATACAGCAAGTCTATTCTGAAGACGTGATTAGCAATTATGTAACATTTTAGAACTGACTTAAGAAGGATTTGGACATTTAGATGCTTTGGAAACCACTAGAAGCCCCAGTCTACGTTTTCAATATGACCTAGAAATAAATGAAAGGTTTTCACATTTGTTCACTGATTTTCAAAGTGTCAAAGCGAGTGGGCATTAGGAGTTTGAGGTCTCTGTCATTTGAAGGGTTTGATCAATTGTTCTGCTGCTTTGAATTACTTTTATCTTTCTGATAATGAGCAGCTGTCTCACAACTGTCACTCACTCCTAGGGGCATCATCCTATATTTGCATATAGGTTTCTAACGTTTGTCCTATGTCTAAGATTTGGACACCTTTTATCTCAGGAATGAAATATCCATTTAACTTTGAAAATAAACCCCAACTCTTCCAGACTGTGATTGACACTTCTGCATGCTAATAACTGTAGACAGTAGCTGAAATACAATTCCTGCTGGACTGTTTTATCTTTTTTTTTTCTCAATTTCTCGTTTCAAGTGTTGAGGGGTTCCATGTTGTTTGTTGATTTTTTTTTTAACATAAACTATTGCCATGGACTTTTCCATGATTTCCAGCACTCTGCTTTGCAGGTTGAGCCACCAAAGGCTTGAGCCATCTAAAACAATCTGAATTTGTGATGTCATGTGTGGCTTTCTTTTTGGGTCCCTGGTGGTATTTACCAGGACCAGAGAGTGCTAATTTGATTTAGCTAGCTCTCAGAAAGCTCACATTTCATCAGCAGAGAAAGACCGGAGACCTTACTTGACGAGTTCCACAAGAGTCTTTATTTCATGCGAAGGGTGGTCAAGCAGGATTCTCTCTGAACAAAGGAGAGACAGCTGTATTTATAAGTTCGGGGGGGATTGAAACTACAGCCAATAAAAGTTTATACAAAGAATAGCATCCAATCTAAAGTTCTAAATGTGCACTTACCAATTACAAAAATTAATTTCTGATCAATTATCTTCCAAAGTGTTAGGAGGGTGACCAAATTCTTAAGGAATTTGGCTCAACCTTGGTATCTAGGTTACCTTATCTATTATATCAAGTTCCAGGGGCCAGGGGAAGATGGCTTTGGAGGAATTGTATCATCCACTGTCACGGA
Source organism: Turdus rufiventris (assembly GCA_013186435.1). Lineage (NCBI taxonomy): Eukaryota > Metazoa > Chordata > Aves > Passeriformes > Turdidae > Turdus > Turdus rufiventris. Next base: position 6,923,085 of record PYHW01010789.1, on the reverse strand, counting down.
ATACTTTTTTACTTGAATAATAGTTCTCCATCTTTGCTTTCAGTTTTATGAGTGGTTGGATATATACAGACAAAGGAACAAAATGAGATCTAAGGCTTGCAGTAAAAAGAAGGTAAGCCAAGAATATGGGCCTGTGGTTTATGAGAAGAACCTTTTTTTTTACATATATAAACTTTGTTAAAACTAACTATTTTGAGAGGAGTATTTTTTTCTCTAATTTTTGATTTTTTAATTACAGAAACCCTGGGATTTGGACAACTGTTTTCTCATCAGGATTTTGGCTTTGCTGTGCATTACTGACATTCATATTAAACATTAGTACATGGGTATTTCATTTTTTTTGGCAAAGCAGCAGGTGGAATATTTGAACATCTGCCCATCAGCCATGGAATCACACCTCATTTATTGAGAGAACTTGCCCCATTAATTTGGGCTTGTCCTTTTATACACTGTGCTGGGACTTGATTTAAGCCTTCTATTTATCAAAATTTGCACCACTGAACATTTTTACTAACCTGGTTTTATAAATGTCACTATGCTAGGAAATTCATTCATTGCCTTGACTTGGAAAATTAGTTTTGAACACCAGATGCATATAATGCATACCAAACTGAGTTCTATTATGCAACTTTATTGATTAACTGCTATTGTTACTGAGCAACTACCAGTGTGAGTGGTGTTGAGTATGACTAACTAATATGACTAGTGACCTTTTAATTTTTATGAAACCATCAAACATGAACTATAGAAACTAGGATGGGTAGAAAGGGTGAAGAACTGGTTTTGTTTCAACAAGAAACAAATATGTATACTGCATTGAATAGCTCTGTCTGACTCCTGAATCTCAAGTATGCTCTAGAAGCCAGATGTCCTGATTAAAGCTGTGTCTTCTTGTGAGCCTACATCTTTGGGGAAGAGTGTTTGTTGAAGGATAAATTACTGTGTTGTTTTGAAGGAGAGGGTTCTGTGGAGAAGAACAAGAACAAAAGGTGAGCATTGTGAACTGCCAAGATTCTTGTCACAGTGTATTTGTGTTGAAATGATCAAATCATCTGTTGAAAGAGTTCTACTCTTCAGCATAAGTGCTTTAGGGTTTTCCTGTTTTGCTCAAAATTTTTACTGAACCTGAAACTTTTTGTGGAAAATTATTTTAGTGTAGGCCATTTCTGCAGCTATGGTAAAAGTCAGATACATGGGAGCACTGACAGGTGACAAAATGCAGTGATCATAGTGCTGTGATACACTGGCTGTTGCAGTTGTGGGCTAAGGAACCAGATTAGTCTCACTATGCAATTCACATGACATTAATGAAAAGGTGTGTAAAAATGGGTAGTTTATGGGTACATTGGTTTCTGTAACTTAAAGGGATCTTGAGTACACACAAAAAATCTAAGTTCCCAGTTTCTTGAGTGTTGGAGGTACTAAAAATAGGTTGCAAAGATATGCACAGGGTAGGTATCCTGTTCTGGGTTCACAAAGCAGAATGAAACCCCAGCTCAGCCCTGACCTGGGTGCAGCTTTTGGCTGAATTTACCTCCTGTTGTCTGCAAGTCAGCAAGCCCTGATTACCCAGTTCTTGGCCACATTTCTTAGCTGGGGCACAGCTCCTGGTAAGGATTCCATGATTTCCCACAGGACTGTGATGGTTTGTGTCCATCTGTCTCAGGTGTCTGTTCCTTTCTTGCCCACACCCCTTGCTCTGGGGTTAGAGCTGTCAGAGCCAGATTAGGTCTCACACGTTTGACATTGTGTGAGTTTGGCATTAAAAATACCTTGCGCTTTGCCTCCCCTTCTTTCTTCACTGTGTTGTCCCAGGACTGGTGTCAAAGGGACCTCTCATTACTGTTCTATTTTGCTCCCTGGTGTAGATTCTGTGAATAAAACAGAACACGGAAAAACTTCAGCAGAATCTTGCTGGTTTTGCTATACAGAAGCATCCTTCCAGAACCTTAGCCAAGACTCTGGCTTTAGAGCAAATAAAATGAGTTGCAGTAGAGGTAGCATAATGATTGTGCTTTTACATGCTTTCAGAAACGTGAAAGTCTGAAAAAAGTACCACCTCTTCAAATCTTAAGAAACTTGGAAGGAATTTTAGCAATATTCACAAAGTCTATTTACTTAGTTTTATACATTTCTGTGCTCTTTAAGTGTTTTAAAGGGTAGTGAGGAGCGTATTTATAATATAACTATGGATTATTTGCTTGTGAATAATGCTGCATATACTTGTAATTAGAGATGAAGTTGTGCTGTATGTTGAATATTTTTATTTGCTCAGTGGCATCTCTAAAATAGAGAGAGCTAAAATGTTCAGTATAGAAAAACCAATGCTGTTTACATGCAGACATAAACCAAGATTGCACTGCAGGCTTCAAATATAGGATTTTAATAGAAATGTAGGAACTCAGGTAAATAAACATTTTAAAATCAAGTTAAAGTTTGGAATGCAAGCAGACTATTCCTATGTAGATACAAATAAAAGTAGAATAGAATTAAGAGATAATAGTAAATTTAGCACACTGTGTAGAGATCTACAATATTTTCCTTAGTAATAGTATAATGCTGTGAAGTGAATCCATTTTAAAAAGAAGTAACAAAACCCAAAACAAAAAACCAACCAACAAAACAAAAAACCTGCTGCATCAGTATCTTTCCAAATCTTCCTGGGTCTCCTTAAAAATTTTTGCACTTTTTGGGTATCCTCCTTGCCTCATTCCTTTCAAAATTGCTTTTTCTATTTCTTTTGGATCTGCACACCAGTAGATCAGTTTACAAGGCAATTGACACCTTCATCCTCATTGTATGCAGTAGAGTGCAGGGAGGGAGAAAAAGATATCTTCTGCATGTAGATTGTGAAGGTGATTCAAATGCAAAAAGGAAAATGTGACATCTTGTCTTTTGCTGAGTCTGGTTAAGATCTTACTTTTTTCCCAGCCTCAATTAGTGCCCTTGGGTATCATTTAAAGATCATTCCCCATGCAAAGAGCTGGATAGAAACAATTACAACCACTGCAAAACAGAAGCTGGATTCTGGACTTGATGATATGCTATTCCTTCGAGTGTTGAAGCAACACCTCTAACCCTGGTATTTCATGGACACTCACTGCACAATTGATGCAGACATGCGAAGTCAGTGCCAGTGATAGTCCCACACTATTTTTGTAGTCAGGGTTAGTAGGGAGGAGCAGGTGCACAGAGACGTGTATGCTCCCTTCTCATAAGTGAAAATGTGATTTTTCTGGCTCCCCAGCGTGTGCCTGTTTGAGATGCAGCAGCTGGAAGCACAGTGCTTAACTGAGAGACCCAAGCCATAAGCAGGGATCATTGTTCCTCCTCCTTTGTGAACACTGCATGAATTTGCATGATTGCAAGTACTCTTGCTGTGGGGTTGGCATGCTGTGAGATTTTAATGCTTCACTAAAATTAGAACATTAGCTCTGCTCTGATACTGTTTGGATGCTTTTAAATTATTCTCTTCTGAACCAATAACATTCAACTCTATCAATCTGTAATTTGAAACCATTTTAAATCAAATAGTCTCAAATTTGCTTTAAATTTTGAAGTAAAATTTGGCTTTCAGAACTTTTCTATTTCCTATATTTTATGTCCAAAAATCTGCATTAGATTACAGAGCTTGTTGTTTCTGTGCTCTCACCTTTGTACAGAGTTTAGCAGTGATTTGTGCCTGACTGAACCATCTTTTTCTAGAGTATCTGATATTGACTACAAAAAAGAAGATGGAGAATCATACCTACACTTTGTAATCTGTTACAGTGAGCATTCATTTTTGCTGGTGAAAATACAAGCCTAGTTTAAAATGAGAAATTGTCTGGCTTCAGCTCCTATCTCTTGAATTTTATCCTGTATTTCTCCAATAAATTACTAAGATCACTATATCAATTTATATATTTGTGAAGGAAGAAAATGTACTCCCATATTATGAACAAAGTATTCTTTTAAACCAAGACTGGTAAAGTATTGCATGTAATGTCACAGAGTTGTAACACCTGTGACATAACTGGCAAACTAAATCTCTATGCTGCTGGTGGAACAGTGAAATAAAAAACAAACCAGCAGATTTGCCAGATTCAATATCAATGGACATCTCCTTTGTCATCTCTTAAAAGTCTTTCGGTTCAAATTAATTGCACCTGCTGGATATATAAAAATGGTTTCTTTTATACTGAAAACTTTTCACTCAAACCTGTGAGAGCAGGACAACCTCAAAAATCTTTCCAAATAGAGCATCAGTTGTAAAAATCCTAACATCAGATTAGCACTTACAATCTCCATCTTCTAATGAGGCTGTATAGCTGCCTTTAGTTTTTTGTTTTAATATTATTTTTAAAAGATTTTTATTTCTTATTATGCCATCTATAAGTCTTCTAACTCCCTTAGGTTTCTTTGCCAACTGTAGGTACATTGAGAAGTCCAGCTGATTGATTTCTGACCTGTTTTTCCCAATGTGCATTTTTTGTTGCATATTTCACCTTCCCTCCCCACTTTTTTTTTTGTTTTGTTTTGTTTTTTGTTTTGTTTTGTTTTGCTATTAACTTTGCCACAAAAACAAGATGGATTTTTATCCAAAAAGTATTCTTTCTTAGTCCTCAGTCTTGTTAAAAAATTAATGTTTTTTAGCTTTCTAATGAATTCTTGTGATACAACTTGTCTTAAAAATGTAACGTTGTCCTGCCTACTCTTTTCTATCAAAGAATTTTGGCTGAAGTTTTATTTCAGCATTGGGGAAGTTTAAGTAATCCAGTAAAAAACTTTGCTTCTTTTATCTCTTCAAAATAGTCTTGAATATATAAGGTTTAGAAAAGGATTTTCATAGAAATGTCTATCAGTTACCACTTTCATACTTATTAGCACCATAACTGCTTGTGTTTTCTGAAATTTTATGGTTTTTGTCTTGACTTTGACTTAACTTTAAGGGACCCTCATTCAAAGATGTAATTTTTTTACTAAATAATGAACAATAAACTGCATTTTAAAGTGTGTGTATATATATATATATATATTTCTACACATATGCATAGAAGACAATAAGAAATATGTAATACAATGCAGAGTTTGCAAATGGAAGCAATTCTTTGATTTGAAACACAAAATTCTCTGCAGCTGCAGATTTGATTGTCAGCTGCAAGAGCAACCACAATGGAAATTCACTGTCACTATCGAATCTGAAACAAAAGTACTAAAAATAAATTACCTTTAAATTTTATTCAAAGAAACCAAAGGTAATGTTGCAATAAATTAAACAATCCATGTCTTGTGGGGTTCAATTATGCCTGCTACTGATTGTTAAACTGGAATAGAACAACTGCAGTGCATGACCTGGGCCAGCTCTTTCTCTACTTAGGGTTGCCCCTTCAGTCTATTTACTAACACTTTAACTAATATATCTTCATTTAAATCCCTGCTGAGACATTTTATCTTCTTCTGGGAATCTAACACTTTCCATCTTTAATATCCTTCCTTTGCTTAAGTTATTCTCTCTACCCCATTTCTCTTGCTTCCACCCAGCTTACAAAATTCATTCCTTCCCTTAAATATTCATGTCCTAAAGTGTCTTCATGACACAGATTCATTGACAGTGATTTTCTCAGAAAAAAAAAAGGGATTTTTAAAACTGAATTTTCTGGCTCTGTAGATACATGTTGGACAATATTGATATAATTTACACCCAGCCTTTATTTATTTATTTAAAAACTCAGTTTTGAAGAGTTACTCATTTGCTTGTGTTTCTCACATTTATGTCAAGTTGTAATCTCCAACAACGGCACTGATCTCTCTCATTATTTATTGTTTTGATGCAGAGAGCAATTAAATATAATTAACTGGCTGATTATCATTTGCTGGTAGAATTTGCTAAGAATGCATATGCTCCTGCAGGGAGTTGCTTGCTATTTCCTGCACCACTGATCTGATGCTGTGTGGAGAGAATCTCTTTTTCCCCTCTCTATTTACTGCTTCACTGACCTGGGGAAGGAAGAAAGTGTATGAAAATAAGTATGCCCTAGCTTGTGAAGAGCTATCTCATGGAGAGCAAAGGGATAGAGTTTCACATTGGCTTTGTGGCAGTCCTGAGATGCAGAAGCACTAAAATATTCATAATTGGACCATGAAAAAAGGTAATGATGCAAGCTTTTTCATTGCCATGTGATGCTGGGGAAATCACGCCAAAAGGTTTTGCGTTAATTTTGATTTATTTTCCAAGAATTTAAATATGAGATTCTATGTCAGTAAAAGGTTTTTTTTTTTTTTTGTGTGTAGTATTGTTAAATTTCCTGCATTAGGAAAGACAGCCATTGTTTTTCACAAATCCAGTCTGTTTAGCATGCCAGTAAACCTTTAAGTTAGCCTTAAGACATTTTTAAGACATGCACATGAATTTAAGTGAAGGTTAGCTAGGAAATAGGTATTCTGCACTGTGGTTTTGTAATTGCTACTATTAAACTGATCTCTCAAAACAGAAGTTCATACACTGTTGTTTGCTATCGTACAAGCTAGTAATTGGAGCTGCTGATCTTAAGCTCTTCAGCAGCTCATCTCATCTGAAGGTAAAATTCCTTTCATTAACTTACCACTTGGTCCTCCCTGTTGGAATTCACACCTGGGTCCCATTTAACAGTTAAAGCTTTGCCTTATTATTCAAGTGTTGTAAAGCATTTTCTGTGCAGGTAAGCCGTGGCCTGATACAAAAAGAAGTATTTTTTTAGACAAACTTCGTTTAGATAAGCAATTAATTACAGGGTTTTTTTTCACTGTGTTACAGAAATGCTTTCAAATAATCTTTGTTTACATTTAGGCCTTTGAAGAACTGTTGTTCTATCAAGATTTTGCTCATTAGATTGGCATTTCCAGTAGACAATGAACACTTTCTCCCGATGTGTTAGTAGCCCTCCATTTCTCTTAGTACATTGCTTCAGTGAGATTTCTCTCATTCTCTTATTTATGCAATGCAAGCTTACCTGTAAAATATTTTTCCACCTTTACTTTTGAGAATTTCTGACTCCTTTCTTACAAACTTTTGGGAATTTTTAAACTTCTGTTCCTCTGCCTTTATATTGAACAATGCTGGTTTAAAATCCCTTTGGACGTGGTGGCAAGCACCACACTCAGAACATTGAGATGACTGTGCAAATGTTAACTAATTATGTCTGTTGTCATTCTGTGGGATGGGCTAGTTTTATCATCTGCATTTGCACAGATGGGAAATTCAAACTGAGATTTTCAAGCCATTTGCCCTCAACCAAGCCTGATGAAGCAGTCCCAGAGCTGAAAAGGGAGCCTGGGAATTGTTGCCTCCCATAGCCCAGAGCAATTCACCTAGGTTTTGCACACTAACTGGCTCTGAATAAATATATCTGTTGAAAGTACAGCAGCTTCATGCAAAATATTCTGTATTTCTGGCAACAGCAACAGCAGTCCTGGAAAGAACTTGAGATGCAGTTATCTTCATGCTGTAAGGGAAGCTATGATAACCCAAATTGCAGTGTAGTGTAGCTTATGCATTTCACCAAAATTATGCATGGCCCTCAAACATAGAAGATGAGTCGCAGTTCAAAATGGACATTTTTTGGTATAGAGGTTTATGGGGTTATTTACAGTTTTCTCTCTGTCTTATTTATGTCAATATGCAAATAAACACACAGTATATTTTTTAAAGACAAATTGCTGAAAGGAATTTTCTCGCTATTTTTTTCTGGGTTTTTTTAGTAATTATATGTACACAACATTATATCAGTATATTCTATATAGTCAATGTATATATGTAAATAATTGTAATGGTCATTAATTCATGTTGCAGATCTAAGAGAGCAGGGAAGCACCATGTCAGTGTAAGAAGAGAAGGCTCAAGGCCTCATATCAGGATTCCAATACTCAAAGGAAAGCTCTCTCTCCACACAGAGGACAGGTGACAGTGGATACCGGTTGTACTGGATATAGAAAAGGTATTTTTACAGTGAAAGCAACCAGTCACTGGAACAACCTCCCCGGAGATGTGGTAGAGGCTCCATCCGTGGAGGTTTTCAGAATGCAGTTTGAGAGGGTGCTAGGTAATCTCATCCAGACTGACATGAATGGGATCTTTAGAGGTCTCTTCAAACCTGGGTTATTCTGGATAAAGAAGGAGAATGTTTTGGGGAAGTGTAACAATGCAGAAAGGCTGAGTTTTACCACATTTGTTGGCCAGACGCAATATTTAAATGGCCCAGATGTGCTAGTCAGCTCTTGTGGAGTTCCTTCAGAACATCACAGAAAGTTGCTTAAAGTCCTTTATTAATCAAAAAGGTAATGCTTAGAACTAAGTTTTAATATATGTTAAAACCTTGATACCAAAATATTAATGAGTATTTTGCTATATTTTCCCCAGAGAAATTGTGGATTCCCCATCTCTGGCAGTGTTGAAAGGACAAGTTCAATGGGGCCTTGAGCAACTTGGTTTAGTGGGAGGTGACCCTGCTCATGCAGAGGGGTTGAAACTAGACAATTTTTGAAGTAATTCCAAACCAAACTATTCTATGATGTTGTAACTAGTGGTTCCACTCTATTTCTCAAGATTGACTTGGATCAGGCAATGATCAAAATCAGGACTAGGATTTAAATCAAGATCTGTGTTTGTTTTATTTTGTAGAGTTTTCTAGATCTGAATTCCCAGATCTCTCTGACAGGCTGTGAGAAGCCAAATCTGATCTGGATGTTTTCCTACAGAACCTGAAGGTTACTTGTTCACCAGTTTCATGCAACTGCTAAATTATTGTCTTCATAGCCAACCTACACAAAGTGTCTGCCAATGCAACTGCTATTTGAGACATATAGCCAGCTAAAAGCAATTCTTTTCTCTATTAATTTTTTCCAGCTGACTTCTCTGTTTTTCTTTTATCGCTTTTTTGCTGCTTCACACTGTCCATCCTTCTGACCTTCAGTGTCTGTAACTCCCCTGTATTAATAGTGTGACAAATGAAGTAGGCAGAAGTACATCTATTATCTGTGAGATGATAAGCCAACTGTCCACTTGTTGACATAAAAAATATTTAATTTGCCTTTTTTTCCTGATATCATACTGATATTTATCTTGGGAGGGGTATTCATATTTTCTAATGAAAAATACTCTTTTGTATTTGCTGAAGAAAGCAACTGAAGGAAGCAGTTTGTTCTCATTATTATAGGGGATTAATAAAATTCAAATTTGAGATATCCGTGTCAATGCCTTCATGAGGGATCTGCTATTCTAAGAGGAAATATTCAATAAAACTGTAATTGAGTCCTCTGATTTCTAAGAGTTACACTTATAAAAGAGACACAAAGGTTATGTTCCATACATTTAAACACTCCTAATCTGCTGTAAAGGTGATGTTGGACATCTCTAGATGGACTAGCTTCATGGGCAAAAATTTAATAAAAATTTACCCATTTGTTGAGGTTTATCCCCAGCCAGCAGCTAAGCCCCACACAGCTGCTCACTCCCCCAGCAGGATTGGAGAGACAATTGAAGGAGAAAAGCTGGAAAACTCAGGAGTTAAGGTACAGACAGTTTAATAGGGAAAGGAAAAGCCATGCACGCAAGCATGCAAACTCCATCACTCCAAATATGTCCCCACTTCCTCCTCCTTCCCTCCCCTCTATACACTGAGCATGATGCCATATGCTCTGGAATATCCCTTTGGTCAGTTTGGGTCACCTGTCCTGGCTGTGGCTCCTCCCAGTCTCTCCTGCAGCCCCAGCTTCCTCACCAGCATGGTAGTATAAAAAGCAGAAAAGGTCTTGTCTCTGTGTCAGCCCTGCTCAACAATAATAAAAACATCTCTTTATTATCAGTCCTGTGTTCAGCACAAATCCAAAACACAGCCTCATACCAGCCACTGTGAAGAAAGTTTTACTCTACTCTAACCAAAATCAACACACAATTTGAATCTTATTTTGACTTATTACTCTTTCTTTCTGTTATCTTTCTTGGCCCTTTTCTGCTTTGATAGATAAGCTGTGAAATCTTAGAGACAGTCTGTGAAAGGGATCTGCTAAAAGCCTGGCTCCTGTAGGACGTACTCAGAGCAGACATATAGCATAACACGAGAAAAATTTTCTTCAAAGATTGCATGTTGAGATAGGAATGGTGCACATTCTCAGTCCATTGAAATAAGTTTTGAAAAACATTCCTATGCTGAATTACAAATGCTGTCATTTATAAATAAAAATAATATAATTCCTGTACAGGATAATATTTTTGTTCAGAGAAGTGTACAGGTTTTATTAAAATTAGAGCTTTCTTGTTTGAAAGTGTCAGGTAGAGTCTTGACACTTTGAGACTGTACTCCAAAAGATGATTGATTAAATTTGAACTTCAAAGAACCTACAAAACTTAAAACAGTGTTTTCAAATGAAAAACACATTTTCATTAAACTTTTCCAGACCAGTTATGTCCCACACACTATTCATCTCTCTGTTTACTTACGTAGTATAATGTGGTAGTCTAATTTTATAATAATGCCTGTTAAGAACAGTAAGAAAGAAAATTTGAGGAAAAAAGTGATAAAGAAAGTGAGGGGGTAGTAGTATAGTGATATTGATCATGCTTATCCTGGGAGCACCTCCCAGGTAGCCCTTTAATTGCTATAACCATGAAAAAATATTTTACTTCTACATTATTAAGCATACATTTGTAAGGCCTCCATTATGTTGAGTACCTGTCAGGCCTGGTGAATATATTACTATTATTTCTATAACTTACTTTTCACTTATATGTGCACAGTCTTTGATCTAGAAGAACTACATTATTGCAAGACAATATTCTAACTATATATTTCAATTTTTCACATTTATAAACCAATCTAAATATAAAGACAGAATATGTAATCCAAATCTTTCCACAAAATACTGGACTTGCAAAAATAACATCTTGTCTGATCTCAGGTGCATTTCATTAGTAGTATTTGAAAGTTTTTTCGTAGTTGTTTTTATACCTTCTGTCGTTTTTAGTACTGTGTAGATGGTGATACTGGTCAGGCAAAATGAAATTCCCCAGCTGACAATGACTCTGCATCCACTTTTCATTCTATTCAGCAAGATGTCACCTGACTACTGAATCTAATTTTCTTCGCTGTTCTGTGAATTTATTTCTGTCTACTTCTTTTACAGCTCAGTACTTCTGCTGTATGTTCTATGCTTTTACTTCTCTATATGTTCTCTGTAGACATAAATCCCTTTCTATGCTTTTTCAATATACTTGTTATGTCAGCACATGCATATTTAAGGTGATATCTTTGTGAAAAAATAAAATCTTTCTTCTCTCCCATCTGTGAACACTTGCCAAAATGCACAGTGAATTGTTTACGACTATTCCTTTTCTAGCTCTCTGTTCACTGTGTTTTCTCCCCATGTTTACTATGTGATTTTCAAGGTATTTCTGGCAGTTAGAATCATAAATGTCAGAATAATCACAGTTAAACACTGAAAAGGAATAAAACTTTACTGATTTTTTTTGTCAGATTGGTCAGAAAAATATTACTAAGTTGTGTTCATTGCTTGTTAAGTCTGAATCCCTGTCCAAAGGGGAAGCCTTATTAAATCTAAACATGTCCAAGTTTAAGTAACAAACTTAGAAAAGTTGCAGGAAAGAGCATAATTACAAATGTGCTTCACAAAATTAGTGGAGGCCTTGCTACTCCAATATTATTTACGACCTCTACAACCAACTTACCAAAAGGATTGAAAATGATGGAGAATGACCTTTCAGCAAAGAATGTGCTTCTTGCCTTTAGCCTGTCTGATGATCACACAGTCTTGATTGAGATAGTTTTCAAGGCTGAAATAAGCAGAAGGTAATCACTGAGTTGAAGGTCACCTATGTGTAATGAACATGATAAAGACTCTGCACATGATAAATTAGTTCTGCATAGAACCAAATAGCTTAGAAAGACTGTCTGGAAAGGGAGAGAAGGAGAAAATAGGGAAAAAATGTACCTATCAAACAGGGTGAAGGAGCAACTTGTATTAGTATGTAGCCTCTCCTTCTATTACACAGAAAATACTCAAAACTCAACAAACAGGAGCTTTTCTGGTTTCTAGCAGACATGGAGTTAATCTGATGTGTTCTGCAGTGGTTTACAATGGAGTTACACCTTAGGTGCATAGTGTGTCACTGTGCTCTGAAGGTGTATGTTAAGATGGCAGAGCTATTTTGAGTTCCAGCTGGTGACTAGTGCTTTAAGTGGACTAAAAACAAGACTCTTGAGTAGCAGAGCGAGCCAGCTTTTTGCAAACAGCCATCCATTGGTTCAACCAGGGCCCCTGCTTGCCCAGAGCACTGATGGCAGCTGCCTCCAGGGCTGTTCTGGACTGGTGTGCAGTCTTTGCTATTGGATGGACACTGTGCAATCCACATGTGAATAATGGGGCAAGCAGTAACCTACCTTGTTAGGCAGTTGAAACAAAAATCTGTGAGGGAATAAAAAACTCCTGTGGAGTGCCTTGCTGGTTTACTCTGCCGTCCCCTCCTGATATCCCACTGATGCTTGGAGTCCCTTTATGTTTGTAGCATTTAGAGCAGGAGTTACATCTCTTTAAACATAATGAACTCCCAAGTGGGAAAATATATTCTCACTTTAAAAATCATCTGTACTCATATATGAATAGAGATAGATTCAAGAAATTTGTAATACATTAATGCATAAAGATGGAGAACAGCTAATTCTTACATGCTAGAGGAAACTGCTGCAGGATTATTACATTTATATGAAAAATTACCACATTTGTGCAGTCTGTATTCAATATTTACAAAGATAATGGAGATGGAACATTTGATCATCTGGCAGTGGACCAAAAACACTCCCCCCAGACCTGTGTGGTAGGGTATCTTGAGGACAATAAAAATAAGTCAGAAGCTTGCAGGAGGGATTGCAGTTAATGAAATTATAGGGACATATGACGTGGGCTGTGTCTACAAACACATTATTAAAAGCCATAAGAAAGTATGACAATCAGGGAAAACTGACTGGTATTTTTTCAGGTAGTCCAGTTGAAATGAAATTATCAGGCTTTTGGGTAAATAATAAAAATCCAGATGCTTATCTTAATAAGCAATTTGGATGGTGTGATCAAGTGTATGCTGACCAAGTTTGTCAAAGGGCCCAAGCTGGGTGGGGAAATGGACACAGAAGTGAGAGCCACCCTGTGGGAAGACCTGCGGAGTGGGCTAACAAGAACCTTTATCTTAAATTCAACCATGACAAGTATCAGGACATGTACCTGGGAAAACATAATAAAGGATTATTTATTCTGGATGTTCTGGTGGGCAAGAAGCTCGGTATGGGAGAGTACCATACTGCCGTGGCAAAGAGAACCAAGAAAATTCTGGGCTGCTTCAACAACAACTTTGCCAGCAGATGATGGTCATCAAAGATGTCATTATCATCCCCTACTCTACGCTTGTCAGGCCACAGCTGGAATAGTGTTTTCAGTTTTGGTCCCCAAAAAAAGTATAAAAAAAGTCTGTGCACAGGCTGAAAAGGGTCCRGAGAAGGGCCACAAGATCGATCTGAGGACTGGGAAGCTGGAGGAAAGGCTGAGAGAACTCGATTTGTTCAGCCTTGAGAAAAGTCTTACATAAGACATCACTGTGCTCCTATATTTAAAGAATGACTACAAAGAAGATGGAGACCCCCTTTTCACAAGCAGTCACATGGAAAAAGTGAGGGATAATGGGCTTCTGTTGCTCCTGGGGAGATTGCAAGGACACAAGAGGGAACATTTTCACAATGAAAGCAATCAGCCATCAGAATAATATTCCCATTGCTCGATTCCCCAGTGTTGGACAAGATCCAGAAAGACAGGGTGCCAGGCCATCTTGTCAAGACCAGAAATGTTTGGGTCAGATGGTCCTTGAGGTCCTTTTCAACCTATTCAACGATTCTGTGAAAATAAAAAAAAACCAAAAACAACACAGTATTAAAAGTCAAGGACATACAAAAAGTGTCAGATAATAATGCAAAAAACTCTGTGGAATGAGAGACATGCAGAAGGCACTGTGTTTATAGATAATAAAAGAATAAGTGATATAAAGAGCTTTTTACTGGGATTCAATTGATTTATCCTAATTTATATGGTAAGATGTATTTGTGACAGCAAGAATAAAATTATGTGTACAATTGTTCATAAAGAAACCTTTATACAGGGTTTGTTCCAAGATATATTTGACAATTAATTTTGCATAACATTTTCCATTTCAATTATTGTTTTTCCTTATATTCTGACTGTAGCCTAATGACTTGTAGGCTAATGAAAACTGTCAGGAAGAACAAAAATAAAGCCTACAAAGGAACTTGCTGCATGTCTTTATCTCCAGAAGCTCTGACAATATTTGCATATAATTGTACTTCTGGAAAATACAGAGACACTTTGGTGGCAGTCTGAAGAGCTGCCAGAAAGATGGTTATTCACTGGGTGTTTTAGAATGAAGGAATTAACAGAAAAAAGTTTCAGTGATAGCAAAGTCTACATTTTGTCCTCCTCTTCCAGAACACTAGTCGATTTTCCCTTGTCCATTTTATGATGGTATTTAGTGTCTTTAATTGGCTGGCTCAGAGTGAACACAGGAAAGTGGAGAAGGTAGTGTGGAAGGTGAGTTCTGAGAAACAGATGAAGAAAACAGCTATGCATTCATGTATATCTATGGCTGTCACTGAGGACTGGGATACTTGTAACCATTTCAACAGTTCATCATTGAATCTACCAGATGTATTCTGTCTTCTGTGTCAGACTTCCCTGTATTTGTTACATTTAAGCATAAGAAA
>PYHW01010789.1:6888392-6900057 GCA_013186435.1 Turdus rufiventris | reverse complement strand
CAAGCTATTATAAGCACTGTAGTTATCTCCCTCTATGTAGCAAACAGGAGCCACATTTTTCAATAAGAAACCTGTAATACCAAACAAACACATTCCCTTATTTCAGTGCTTGGAAAAATATCTTACTTTTTTAACTTTTGTGATATGTGTCTAGCCAAACTCCTGGTTCTTGGAATAAGCAGACATGTTATTACATTCTCCAGGTGAACTCATTTTGTCAACCTCAGTCTTTGTGATAAATTTTACAATTTTTATTGTCTCTTTCAGCCTCATTCTACAGGTCTACATCTTTAAAGAGTCTTTCAAGTGACACTGATAATTGCAGTTTTTCTCCTCTGAGTGTCATCTATACTGCTTACAGTCTACTCCTAATTAAATGATTTTCCTCACTAAAACCCGAAGCTCATATTATGAATGTGATTTGATGTCTATTAGTTCTTCACCCTTCCTGAATTTTTGCAATCTGTAACTTTACCATATATAGTTATATATAAACTTATATAGTTTCTGAGAGACCCTAATGATGTCCATGAGGACAGAAAATACTCTGAATGAATACCTGAAATATGTTCCTCAGAACTACCAAATTGTAAACAATACAGAAAAATCTTAATTGTGATTTCATAAAGAAAATAGGGTTACAAAAGATCTTGAAAGGACGTTGCAATACATTCACCACTCTAGCTGATAGATGTTTGTCAACGTTTTTCCTAACACAAAAATTTTCTTCACAGGAAGTGTTACAAAGCATTGGAACAGATGACCATGAAGTGCTTCAGTTAAAATCCCTGGAGGTATTTGAAAGAGGTGTAGAGGTGGCAACTGGGGACATGGTTTAGTGGTGCATGTAGCAGTGTTGGGTTAATGATCTGACTTGAAGGTATTAGAGATCTTTTCCTAAATCAGTCTGTGATTGTATGATTATAGCAGCCTCTCTTCCTTTCTGATGGTTATTCTGTAACATTCTTCAGATATTTTCCCAATGTTTGAATCTTTAATGTTACGAAGTTCCATCTTTTTGTGCAATTTAAGCTTGTCATTTCTTGCCTTGTCATAAATGATCTGTAGTCTCTATGTTCTTACCTTGTGTAGTACAAAGTAACTGTCCCATGTGGATTTCCAGAGTAGGTGAACAACAATTATAGATTGTGAAACTTCACATTTCAATTCTTTCTTGCTATTTTTCCTCCTTCACATTTTCTGATGCTTCTCACAAAGTAATTGCAACTCAACTACATAGGCTGCTTGCAGTGGAGTGGCTGCTCTATGTTGGCCCTCCTTTGCAGGAGGGATTGAATTTCACGACCTTTGGAAGTGCTATCCAATCCCTGACATATCTGGTAGCCACAAGTCAAATTCAAAGATCTTGCTCCAAAACACAAGAGTACTGAAGTTTTTCAAAGTATTTATGTCTTTGTGCCATTAACAAACTATTATCTGAGGTTTTGTTTTTTGTCTTTAAAAGATTCTCTTTAAACATATAAATATATATTCTTTAAAAACAAAAAAAACAGAAAACAAAACATTATAATTTCAGTCTTTCTCAGCATGAAAATTTCAGCTCAAATTCTCTCCGGCTGGGAAAATTACAAGCAGCTAAAATATGGGTGCCTATAAAGGGAAAGTGATGTACAACTTAAGTAATAAAGAACAAGTCTCCACCACTATTTTGAACTCATTATTTTAATGAAAAAAAGGTTTTCCAAATCAAAGGAAAAATGAAATACCTGTCCTCCCTCACTGACCTATGAAATAATCAGAACATGTGACATCATATTTTAAATGCATTCTTCCACATCATGTGTAGGTTATCAGCTGAGTCCTGCATTACTCCCAGTAGCTTAGGTTGAACTTAATGATTGTCTAATGTTACTACGGTTGAATGCCCTGGTGTCATATCTGTGCATGTGGTAGAAGTGGTGGTGAACAAGTAATATTTTTATTGTCCCATGTGTCAGTGTTTTATGTGCATTTTTTATTGCTGAGGAGGGTTCTGCAATGAGGCTGGACTGTAAAACCTAGCTCTGCCGGGTTTCCCATCTCCTATAGAGGACAGGTCCATCAATCCCATCTGATAGAATTAAGTGTCAATAACTCATGGTTTATATATTGGTAACATCCTAAGAGTTATATTTAAAAATAAATGCCAAGAACTTTTCAGTCACTTTTAGCTTGGGAATTGGACTGTGTTTATAATCAGCCCAGTATGCACCATGACCTTCATTTAAAATGCTCTGTCATCCTGCAGCAATGCACTGTTTGATGATTGATTCAGATGAAATGCAAATCTCCCCCAAAATCCAAGTTTTGGTAAATTAACTGTGTTTTCATGGGAAAACCAGATATAGATCTTTGGGCCAATATCAGTACACCATTCTGCAATACACTCACATTTTCTCTAATTCATGGGGTGTAGATATGGTCACGTATTGGGGATTTAAGAGTCCATAGAACATGGTTATGTGTATGTTCTACAAATTTTTCTACAGCCTTTCTCTGGTTAAACTTCAGCTTTTTATTCCATCAATCCTGGATCTATAATGCACAAACCCAGAAAACTGCAGCTATTCTTTCATACATCCTAGTGCCATTGATCCACAAAGTACAAAGGCATGAATGGCATCTTTATAATGAAGAAATTTTATCCTTAAGGGCTTTAAAGGGATTTCATCCCTTGTTTTGGTAGTGTAACATTTGTTTCTTAATGTTACTTCAGCTAGGTTAATACCACTTAGCTAGGGATTCGGTTATTAGTATGCATGAGTGGAATAAAAGATTTTGCCATACCTTAGGCATCCATATTAAAGGATAAGTCCAATGACGGTTCTCATAAGCTGTAATTCTTGTAATTCTTTCCTCTAACTGAAGTAGATGATGATTAAATCCCTTTGAGAAGACACAAGAAGAGTCCCTGCCTGTAAAATCAAGTTTCCTGGGGCAATGCTATTGGTTATAGGTCCTTAGTTGCCGGTCTCATGTAAGATTCTTGTATTTATGTAAAGGTGCTGTGTACATTTGGATTCTAGGGGTCTGTGTACCAGGTTCTTGAGATAGCGAGTGCATCAGATGTGAAGCATTCAAATAGGTTTGCATTCAGTCAAAGCTCATTACAAGTTAACTTGACACTTTTTGGGTAATGGGGTTTGAAGGTGGTGAAGGTCAATCTGGTGGAGAGCAGAAGTGGCATATTTGAGAAAGATAAGCACTAAGATAAGTACTATTCATGAGACAGTCAATTGAAATGTTAAGAAAGGGAAGGTCAGTGAAGGTTTAAATGAAACTCGAAGTTTTGCTTCTTCTTCAGTATGTGAGAGATATGCATATTTATATTTTTTGGCCCAGTTGCTCACAGATAGCAATTTAGATTTTTTTTTTTTTAAGCATGTGTAGCCCTTCAGTGAACAGCTTGGACATCATTGTGCTTATATAGACAGCACTGAAAGTTTAGAGTTCTTAGGAAATGATTGTGTGCTTTGAAAAAATACTATTTTAGAACTCCATGTTATATATTCAAACTCTAATCTAGCCTGTAGTCTGGTGGTAGACTGTGATGTCAGTCATGTTAATTGGATCCTGGGACCTGTTTGGCTACTTTTAAATCCAAGTGGGTTAAGGACAATCAGTAAAAGGTAAAGACCATGAATACCTCTTCCACATATTTCGGTTACTTATATCTGCTTGACTTCTAAAGCAGATCTGTATTTCCCTGTCATCTGATTAAGCTTCTTAACTTGCCTGCTATGTGCTGCAAGAGCTGACTATTTGTCTATAGACAATTCCAGCGTGGCCAAATGCAGATGCTGATATTTGGTTTGGAGATGTGAGCACATTCAACAGCTAGTAATGTCAATATGCAGTCATGGGTAATAGCTCTGTTGGTCCTGCAGATCAAGGGTTGCCAAATGCCCCACTTTGGCCTATGTGAGCTGGCTACCAGGAAGATGTGGCAATTATCTTAACAAAGGTTCTTAAGACTTAAAAACGATTTTAGACTTTTATTAGAAATACATGGATACAGGGTCCCTGCCCAGTTTTAGGTTTACTCTTGTTCCTAGTGTAAAGCAAGAAGTCCATAGGTAATGTCTTTAAATAATTTTTTTGGAAAAATGCATCTGCTGCCAGATACAAAGTTTAGGGGTACATTAGCTCCTGTCAGCTGATCTCAAAATTTGCAAAATCAATATCCTTGTTCCAGGGCAGTAAGATTTAAATGTATGAACATTATGAATTTACATTTGGAAGCATATACTTGCTTCATATGTGCCTTTAACATACAGTAAATATATGTGAAGTCACTGAATATAATTGCAGAAACAATCTGCAAAAGTTGTCTGTACAAGTCAGAAGGATTTTAAGTATGAATATTGATTGCTGTCCTTTGCTTACAAGTGCATAGTGTCAGCAATTAGTTTAATACTCTTGATGCTTAGCCTTTCCCTGTCATGGGATTCTTGACTTATACAGTAAAAACCTGCCAGCTCAAGATCTATGAGCTCCATTTGGGACCAGAATGCTGGATAATGATATTTGTTCTTAGTGTTTGTCACCGTTTGTGAGCCTGCTTGAGCAATTTCTCTGGGAATACAAATTATATTGGTTGTGCAGTTTGCCAGCAGCATCCTGTGCATGGTAATGACATGAAAAAAGTTAGCAGAAGCACAAATCAAAGATGTACGTGGATCATGTTATACGACTCCTGTTTGGAAATTACATTCTATACCAGGGCACTAGCAGTCCTACATGTACAAATCATGGCATGCATTTTCCAGCCTTCTCTGTGTAGTGTAAAACACACTATTTTATTCACAAAAAAAAAAAAAATCTTTTGGATAGAACAATGTTTTCTTAAAGAAAAGACTTCACAGAATTTGGGTACAAATACATAATTACATAGCAATATTTTAACACATTGTCAAATGGCTAGTGGGAGGACAATGATTTCTTAGTGATATTAACAAAGAGAAGAACCACAAACTAAAAATAGTAAAAAAAGAAAAATGTAAACATAGCTGGATTGGGAGCTTTAATAACATTAAATGTTGGTCACCATTCTAATAATGGATATATACAGTGACAAGTCAAGGGCACTGTGGATAGGTGGTGATTCCAGCTTCTTCCAGCTCTTTCTTACCTAATATTACGCCATCTTTCATAGAAGTAGTGTTAAAAAACTGCTGCTGAATGGTCTCAAGAGGATTACAAAAGGATAGCAAGATTCCCCTAGGATTAGACAATAGTCAATATCATGATATTGAAACTTTAGTAATTATGGTTTTCTTCCTTTAAAAGATTGAATTCCATTCCCCCTGTTCACGACAATATATGCTGACTGTTTAGCTCAGCCTCATTTTTCAAGTCCATATTAATGGTATTTTATGTAGATGGTTTAGACAATAGCCAGAGGTTAACTTTAAGTGACACAATCTCTGTATTTAATAATGGTGATCAAAGTGTTTTCAGCTGCAGTTTGGTCTATGAGGTTCATTAGCAGAAATATTTTCCTAGTGTACTTAGAAGCTATAGCTATGGTTAAACATTTGGGTACAGTTTATGTCCTCACTCCATTAGCAGATTTATCCTGTGACTATGTGCTGTGTCCATGTTTTATTCCAGCTGGCGTGGGAAATTGCAAGAATTGAGGGACTGGTGATGAAATTTATTAGTGACTGGAAATACTTCTGCATGAGGAAATTGAAAAGTTTGGCACTCCTTAAAATAAATGAGAGAAAGCAATAAATGAAAAGGTGCATTGCTACTCCTCATGGGGAATTCCCATTATCTCACCAGATTAGCCCACCACACTGCTGGCCTATGGAGGTTAGAGTCTATAGAGGTCATTACAACCAACATTTCTATGAATTAAAGTAGAGCATGTACAGATTCCCAGTATAATTTCCAGAGAAGCTGCCTGGTTTTACCCCTGTGTACTTCCATACTCTTTCACTGTAAGGCATGTGTATTGCTAATAGGCATAATAATAATAGTTTGCATGTACAATTTTGTACTTGTGTACCTACTGTACTGAATGAGAACTGCCATCAGCTGGACTTTCATAAAGATCTGAATCTGACATAATCAGGCAGTGGTAATTTTTGCCTAAATATTCTTCAACATTCACTTGATTACCTTGTACGAAGAAAAGAGATATAAGGTTCTGCTATTCACACAGAAATGTAATGCAGTCTTTTCATTGCTTCCTGAACCCTGCTTTTCATGCTTTTCCCTACTATTCTTTTCCTTACATCGATCAAATTTGGAGTGCACTGATGATTCCTGCTTGCCTTAATCATCTTTTTTAGCTCCTGGAAAAGGCTCCAATGGAAATCTTTTCTGCTAGTGGTTGATAAAAGGGAGGTTTGGTTGTGGCCATACCTGGAAACTGTGTGACATTCCTGCAGGTCAGGTGAGAAATCTCCATCCAAGAATAAATTTCATTTTATGCTTTGTGGCAGCACAAAATGGGCTGGAAGCAAGAGATCTCAAAACACATATAATTTCAGATAGAATATATTTAAGTATAATAGTTACATTAAATTAATCATAGAGAATTTTCCAAGTCTTTCTCTATATTGAATTTTCTACTGAAATTTTTCAGAACAAATTAGTGTGCTATTAGACATGTTAAATAAAATGTGATCAGATTTCTGTACCACATTTCTGCTGCCCATATAAATCCAACTGACCTGTTCCCAAAAAGCTGAATGCTCTTGCTGTGTTACTGTCTTCTCTACTTATTATCTGAATAACTAAGCCTAAGTTTTTCCCCGTGTCTGAATGGACCATTGTTATGACACCTGTACAGTGTCTGGAAGGGCCACCTAGGGGTGAAGGCACAGGGGCACAAGAGGCTGGACACAGGCTGAGAGAAGACACAGGAGCCCTGGCCAGCTGTTCCTGTTGAGTCTCTCCAGAAGTGATCCAGTTCCTGGCAGTGTGGACGACAGAAATTCAACCCTCAGATTAACAAAATGATAAATACATATAACCCTCAGTGTTCATTTTTCATATTTTCTGCCAGTTAGTGAAACATTTCCTTTCATATTGGAGGGGGAAAAAAAGTAGTGAAGGAGGCTACCATGTCTGTTTTAAATGAAAAACATTAACTAACTAGTTTGGAAACAAAACACATAATAAATGCTAAGTTGGAGTTCTGTTTCTCTTTTCCAGTGTGATGCTAATGACTATTTCTTTCCTTTGCATCTTTCCCTCTTGGAATTTCCTGCCTTTTTCTCATGTCCCTCTTCTGTTCTTCAATTTTTCTTGCCTCCTTCTCTCATCTTTCTATGAGCCATGTTCTTTCAGATGATTAGGGTCAGTTTTTTCCACCTCTGAGACAGTGCTTTTGTAGGTATAATACAGGTATGAAGCCTACAGCTGTTCTTGAGTCCTTCCATTCTCTTTTTAACTCAGCCATATTCATCTTCAGTCTCAGACTCAAACATGCCTAGAGAAAATAAAATATTCTAGAAGAAACAAAATTTTAAATGACAAACCCAAACAAATTTGCATTCATAGCAAACAACTTGTGCCCCAGAATAAAATAAACCCAACAAGCCAAGAAAGGAAATACTAATAACAAACAAGTTAATCAAACAGAAGAAGAAAGGGAAAAATACTTGGAAATAATGATCAGTTTTTGAAGAGCTTTGATCCTTCTGTCTCCATCGGCAGCTTGCAACATAAACAGTCTTCATGTTTATAAACATGGTGCATCAAAGGCAAAACTCTCACCTAGATGTATTGACTTGTTTTGTCAGTGGTCCAAAATGCCAAGATATACTCTCCTTCACAGAGGTCACAACATCTGTTGACCTCATGAGGTTTTTAAAATTTCTTTTGAATTTTGTGGTGTCTAGATATGTGGTGATTTTTTTTTGTTTGTTTGTTTGGGTTTTTTTTTAAGTTTTTCTTTGTGATTAAAGAAGCTATTTGATAGTTTTTTCTTTTGGAATTTACTAGACTGTAGTTAAAAAGTTGAATAAAAAGCTTTAAAGCTGTCCTTAATCATGGATACTCCAAGAAAAAATATCAGTGGTTTTGAAACATTTTACATTATAGAATACTGTATTATTTACAGCAAACTCTCTCCTTGCAGCAGAAATATATGAGAAAAAAAATACATTAAATATCTTTAGGAAAATAAGCTGAACTCAGAGATCCTGACCGGAATCTCAAATGTAGGATAATAACAGAACTGATATTTATGAATTCATTACATATTTAAGCATAAATATTGTGTGAGAAGCCATTTTTTTAGGCACTTACCAGTCTGGGCTATCAATATGGATGAATGAATCTGCATACTAAATGTTAACCCTATCTGTGTTACATTGCCTCAGTAGCCTAGAGATTATTTTTGGCTGCCTTATCAAGCAGGTAAAGGGAGCAACTCTTAACACCCCACATCCTGTTTCCCTGGTGGAAACATAGACAAAAAGAACAATTCTAAGGTCTGGGTTGAACCTGAAAGATTTTGGATCTGGTTGTTAGTTCTGATTGTCATGGAAACTGTAGGTAAACCAGCCCTAATTAGCTGAGCTCTCTCCAAATCCTTCAGAGCAGCAGAGTAGCTGCATGAAAAGCTTCTGTTTGGAAGAAAATTTTTAAGTTAGTTAAATATCTTAAATATGAGAAATTTATTAATAAAATTATTTTTATTTTCTTTTTTAATGCAATTTACTCATACAATCAGTGTGGAAGCTGTATGTGTAATTTAAAACAAAGATCACTAACCTGTTATCTTAGGCATTCAGTTTAAGTATAATGACTGCTGTTAATGGTTTGCAAACGAAATGAATAGAACAGAATAAGGGAGGCTGAAAGGACCCAAACATCCTGAATTTTATTGATGGGAAGTATACAGACATTAAAGTATTTGCCTAAGGACATATTAGGAAAGGATGATTGCTAGTTTAATGAATGCTTTTGCTTTTGTGTAACTCAGTCACTTTATACTTCAGTCAGCTTTGATCAGTCAATATCAACATTACTCTTTAAGACATTTGAAAATAACTCATACAGGAGATTTTCTGAAAACATCAGGCAGGTGGAAGAACACAAAAGTCCTAGCTTGAAGTGTGTCAGAGTCCACAGTGCTAAGAATAACCTCTTGAGCGTTTTTCCTTTTACCTGGAACTATCACAATCATTGGTGTGATGCCTAGGAAGATGAGTAGATTTTCTATTTTTGTATTTTGGCTCCTAGTCTATCTAAACAATAGCCCTTAACAGATATTTCCTACAGCGCTTGGTCTGTTCAGCCTGGAGAAAGAGACTGAGGCGAGATCTTGCTGCAGTTACAACTTCCTCATGAGCAGAAGGGGAGCAGTAGACACTGACTGCTCCTCTTTGGTGCCCAGTGATAGGACTGAGGGAATGGTGTGAAGTTGTGTCAGGGGAGGTTTAGGCTGGATATTAGGAAAATGTTCTTCAGCTATAGGGTAGTTGGGTGCTGGAAAGGGGTCCCCAGGGAAGTGGTCACAGCACCAGCCTGCCAGAGCTCAAGAAGTGTTTGGACAATGCTCTCAAACACATGGGGTGACTCTTGGGGCTATTCTGTGCAGGAAAAAGTGTTGGACTCAATGATTCTGATAGGTCGCTTCCAGCTGAGCATATTCTGTGATTCTGTAACTTTGTGTTCAAGAAGAGCTGAGATTAAGTCCACAGGTATTTCTTTCACGTTTTTTATGGCATAGGAGAACATGGGAGGGAAAACAAGCCAGACCTGCAGCAGCCAGGGGTAATCAAACACAGAGGTGTTTTCTTTGAGGTTTGGCTTCATAAGATGTAAACACACCTTGAGGGCATATATTGGCCTGTCCCAGCAAGGAGCTCATGAATTTACCTTCTTGCTGGGAATCTCTGCCTACTTCTTCCTGTCTTTATGCTGCCCCATGCTGCCCATAAAATATGATGTGTGTTTCTTTTACAGATTCTACTAAAGCTGCTCTGCTTTTCTTCTCCTCACCTCTTCCCCATTACTGCAACACCTGAGAGTGGCTTTTGAAGGGAAAAAAAGAAGAGGCTTAATTTTCAAATAACCACGGCAAATACTCAGCTGCGCATTGGCAGCTGTGATCTGTTGCAGAGTGATAACTGCACAAAATTCATTTGCAAATGAATGTAATCTTACAAAAGATTCTGTTGGCTGTCAGCTGCAAATGAATTTTTCCAGCTTTATGTTTTTCCATTCATAAATTTGTAATCTTGTGATTTGACAGGACTGAAATGGCCAGGTGTGTCAGGTGCTCAGAGATAGTGATTTGAAGAATTTTAGACATGTGGAAGAGGCAGATGTAGACAGTCATATCCTAACCAGGAGCCTACTTGACTCATGAGACTTCTGTACTATCCGCACACATTTTTACACAGAAATATTTTCCTTGAAACACAGTCTTTCTTGACAGAAGAGGAGAAAAAGCAAACCAGAAGGATCACCAGTGACCACAAGAAATTCATTGTGGCTGATGTAGAATAAGCTGCTTTTTAATCCTGAAGGAAAAGAAGGAACAGTCAGAATTCCTGTAATGTTCCTTTCCCATCTCTGTGAGTAGAAAAAATAATAGTAGTTCACAATGCTTGTTAAAAGATCCTCATCTTCTTTTCACATTTCACAAGGAGATATGTCTTCTGAAAGGATTTGCAACTATCTGCTTTGTCATAGTTTGCATGAAGCAAGATTTCAGGGAAGGAACTTCATATTTTCAGTGGATTTCAGAACACCACGAGCGAATAAATTTGGGGTTTTTTGGAGGCTAGAGTCAGCTATTTCCACACAGATGGTAAGTCTACAAATCCAAAATAATTTTTCTAGACTACTGTAGAAGATATTTGAAGAGCCTACATCTGTCACTGAAAATATTCAGCCCTTAGTAGATCATGGAAATATATTCTTATTTTGCACCAGAAATATCTACTTTTGGAAATGTCCCAATAACAGGAATTTGTGAAGTTTGGCTATATTGATACTGATTTCTGGGGTCAAACACAGGAAAGAAGAATTTTCATTGTCGAAACCTTAGAATTTCACTTCTACTTTAGATGGAAAAGCATAGCAGAGAGCTGCAAAGAAGAAACATCTCACAAAGGCTTACCAGACCTCGTACAGCCTCAGGCAGTTCAACTGCAGTGGTTTGTGAAGTTGTCTTATTAGTCAGTGGCAAATGATGGCATTTCTGCTCTAGGTCTGGTGTCAAACTGTCACCAGGCTGACATCTTAACTTCATGACAAAAATAAATATCAAGGTAAAATAATCGCTCTTACTTTTTCCTGTAGATTTTACAGACTTACAGGTTACAAAACTGATTAAAGAAAAAATGAAGCAAATAACTATAAAACCCCAGTATTTAACCAAATTGATATAGGCCGCCAACAAAACAAGTGGAAAGCATTATTTTAAATGAGAGGTTTTTGTAAAGTAATCGGTGATTTTACCTGTGTAAGAAAAATGTACAGTAAATAAGACATTTTTTTCTGCATTTCAGTTTGTTATATAAGTGTTTTTGACTAAGAATGCTGATGAGAAAGCAAAGCAGAAGTTGATCTACATTTGGAGATAGTTAACAGACATAAATACCAGAAATAGAGACCAATTGTCTAGACTGGCAAAAGTGATAGAATAAGCACAGTTTATTGAATTTGACAGATGAAAGTGAAACCTGGGTTG